>JAJONR010013763.1:0-17437 GCA_029582245.1 Solanum etuberosum
GTTCCATTTATTACTCAAAAACTCTTTCTGAATGTACTTTCTTGCCAGTGATCCTGGACTAAAATCTATTTGGTGTACATTCATCATTAAGTTTTATTTGGATCAAAATCCATTTCGGATACAGAAGGAATATCCTTATCAGAAATATCAGAAGAATTATCATTAGCTTGAACAATATTCGTTCGAGGGTCAATTTTTATTTTATTAACAAATTTATTATTTTGATCAGCAAATATAATAGGACAAGAAACCGTAGAAGGTATGGTATGCAAAGAAGCAGCACGATTACGAGCTGGACCATACACTGGTTCAATTGGTGATATATGTTGAATAATAAACAATCTTCTATCAGAAAATGAATGTCTATTATATGGGACACTTCTATCATCAAACTGAATGCAAATCATACCATCTGGATTTTGTGTAATATGAGAATATTCAGAATTAGTGACAACATTTGTTATCTGATTTGGGGATATAACAGAATCCAGGGTCCAAGTTGTTGGAAAATTAATTTCTTCCCATTTTATAGGTCTTCTAGTAGTGACCTTAGATTTCACAAAATTTGTTACCACCAAAATTATCTGATCAGATGTATCATATAACTTACATTTCAGGTTTAACGTGGAAAGCAATTTAAAATAAATTCTATATGATAAACATATTAATTCAGATCCAGGTGTATAATTATAACCATTCGTTTTAACATTTAATGTTAAGACATCAAGAATATTAACATCAGTTAAAGATAATTACAAATTTGGTTGAGTATTAAAATATATAGGACCATATGCCACCGTGGACTCAATCGAACCCATTAAAGATTGTCCAAAATTTAAATTTCTAGCATCACGTAGAGCAGCTAAAAATGTCTCAAATAACTAGACTGATAATTACTACCCTAATAATTACACCAATTCCAATAAGAGAAACATCCACCGTTAAATGAATTTGTAACAATGACAATCCGGAGTAATATTTTGCATGATTTTATCTCCTTTTTGCCCCTCTCTCGATTTACTTATCCTATTCATCATTTTTTTTCCCTTTCCGATTTTTGTACACATTTCGAACCTCAAAATTTGTACTTTCCCGTCCTCATATCTCCCAGCAACATAAAACATTTTTAGTTTTATATTTTATTAGAAAACCCTCTCCTCTCTTCTCCTCTTTTCCATCTTTACGGCTTCGCTTTCTTCTGATCTCAAAAGTTAGGGTTTTCTACTTTTCTTGCTATCACTATCTCCAATCTCTTTTTGTTTTTCTCGATTCACTTCTAGGGCTTACAGATCTGTTTTCAATATGTTTTGGAAGCTCACATCTCTTTCTGCTTGTTCACCGGTAGGTCACTCGATCCATATATACATGTTTTATGCTATTTTCCTTGTATTTATCAATTGAATGAGCAAGTGTAATTTGTAGAGATTGAATTTCGAAGCGTTTGTGAGTTTTTGGATTCATTTTTTTTTTGCATGATGTGTG
Source organism: Solanum etuberosum (assembly GCA_029582245.1). Classification (NCBI taxonomy): domain Eukaryota; kingdom Viridiplantae; phylum Streptophyta; class Magnoliopsida; order Solanales; family Solanaceae; genus Solanum; species Solanum etuberosum. The sequence goes on from JAJONR010013763.1 coordinate 1,483, forward strand.
GCTTAAGTTCGCGGACAGTGTATTATGTTTTAGGACTTCATGTTTTCTCATCATTGATGCGTCCGGGGAATTTACTGTGTCTGTGCCTCTTTGATTTAATTTTACTCTGTTGAATTAATTGCCTTAATTGGATCATGTAATTACATTTGCTTATGATATATTCTGTGCTGTTGCTTTTGGTTCTTATTTTAATTATTACTGGTGATTAGCTTGAGTTTGGCTTCATTGGTTAATGTTATTTGCTTTGTTTATTTTTTGCGATTTGAGAAATGAAAGTGGAGTCCTGATATATGCCTTTTGATGGCCGAATTAATTGCTTAGAGGACAGTGTGGCGGTCTTACTGGTGTTGGAATTATTCGATCAAGATAATTAGTCTCCTATCTTAATACGAATTGACAATATTATTTAGTACTAAGCCTTAATAACTGATCAATTTCTTTCTGAGTATTTTTTGGAGTCCAATGTGTTATGCGAGGAAGTATAGAACTTGCTTTTATGCTTCAGGTATACACAAACATTTGCTAGGGGCAGCAGGCACCATTGAAATGCAGTTCCTACTTGCGTTTTCTGGAATACTTGGCTAGATAGAAACAATTTTGGTCTTAATGAGAAGAAAGAAATTGAGATGCTGTAAGTGTCTTTATTTGTGGTGTAGGAAGAGTGTTGGATATGACATAGTCTGTTTATTGAATCTGTGGAATTCCTTCAATGTAGAAGGAAAAAATCTTTTCTGATGTCCTCTTATAAGTACCTTCTTGGTAATCATTAATAAACTCTTTACCTTTTCATCCCAAAAAACTGATAATTGAATTTTAATAAGGTAATGTTTCATTTATCTGTAGAACCTGTTTCTTTGCGTGTGCATGTTGATTAAGTGAAAGCTTAAGTTCTCTGTTTATCATCTTGAAGACTGAGCATAGGACCTGTGCAATTCATGAGTGTTTTTGGGTATAGAGTAGTTCTGGAAATTTTTCTGCATGGATTACTATGGAGTATCTTCAGATTATTGATTTTTCATCACAACAATAGTCATCACCGACTTGCAGGACCCTACCATAATTCATAATGTGATTTTCAAATACTTTGATGTCCTTCATTGTATGATTTTTTTTTAGCTTGACCCCCTTTTAAACATCTTCATTGAATTTCATAGTAAGTTGGCTATTCTATATTTTGAGTTAGATGTCTGATAATTTCTGTTCATTATGTTGTTACAATAAGTCCGATACTGTCCATTTTCCTTTTGTTTTCCTCTCAAATTTAGATATTGCCAGATTTTGAAACTTTTTTCCCTCGGATTTTCAGGTTGAAGCAGTATTAGACAAGGAAAACTTCACATTGGAAGAGATTCTCGATGAAGAAGAGATAATTCAAGAATGCAAAGCTTTGAACAGCCGTCTCATTAATTTGTAAACATTCTTGGAGTTTTAATTTTAAATCCCTCTTTACCTTATAAAAACGCCTTTCTCTTATCATGCATATGCTTCAGCTAATTGTTTCAGTTTAACTATCAATTGACATATAGTTCTAGGGAAGAAGTAATAATCACACCATTCAGTATTGATACCAATATGCCAATGTTTATTGAGACAGTTCTATGATTTTGAGGTTTCAGTTTGAGAGATAGATCCCAGATTGAGCAGTTGCTGCACTACATTGTTGATGAGCCTTCTGAGGATGCTGATAGCAAACGGAAGTTTAAGTAAGTTATCATGGGGCATGAATAAGCCTTAGTTATTTGAATAATTGTAGTTGCACAATTGTATGTTTTTAATTTTAGATATTTGGTATCATCACTGCAACTTATTGTTTCTAATTAATGTCTTGCATCATAGGTTTCCTTTCCTTGCCAGTGAAATATTCACCTGTGAAATTGATGTTATCCTTAAGACTCTAGTGGAAGAAAAAGAGGTAAGGCAATTCACTAGATGCAGTTGTTACATTTTAATTTTAAAATTGAATTATAAAAAAAAAGTTATTTACATTTTAGTTTCAGAGAAGAAATTGTTTTGCCCGAGAGTTCAATCCTTTTTATCATCTTGGCGCAGCTCATGAAGTTACTATTTTCCTTCTTGGAACCAAGTTGTCCGCATAGTGCGTTGCTTGCTGGGTATTTTAGTAAGGTATTAAATCACCCATTCACAAGCTTCATGTGTACAAGATTCCTTTGTCCTTTTTGAAATTTGAAATATTGTTTGGTTAAAGCAAGTTCATTTATATATTCCTACTGCATTACAGGTTGTGATATGCCTCATGCTGCGGAAGACTGTTCCCCTCATGAACTATGTTCAGGTAGCATACCACAGATCCATTCTTGCAGATGACTAATATTTGCTGCTTCATATTGTTAAAATTTTGGATCTCTATTTCTGACCGAAGTAAGCAAGATGTTATTTTTTGTCAACAAAAGGATTTTGTTTGTGGAAATCAACAACTTGAAAAAATTGTAGTATGATATGAAGGTATATTTTGTCCAGTCTGCTATGCTGATATATTATGGCAGTGCTGAAGAAACTTTTTTTCTTAACCAAGCAGCAATTTGAAATGAGACCACAAAGATTGGCTTGAGTTATGGTTTTACATTCATCATTAACTCAAATACTCAATTCCTAAGGTCGAAGCTAACCCCAACATTTTTGGTTAACAAGAAAGTTAACCAGAAAATATCTTACTCCACCTCCTAACTAAATATAATCTAATATTTACACCATGGTATTTTAAATTGCTTAGCTACTCTGTGGTCCTTATGGTCATTTTTCATCCAATTTTCAAGTTAGTGTCCAACAAATCATAAATTTATAATTTGTGGTTGAAAGAAAGTAAACTGATTTCTTCAACGCTGGTAGATTAGATGTAAAGAAAATTGGTCCATTTTTTCGGACTTTCCAGAAGTTGCAAGAAACAGAAGTTCCTTTTTTTTGTAAGACACGAAGAATCTTTTGTAGTTTCTCTCTCTAAAACCAGTTCAACCTTAGAAAGCCACTCATTTTCGTTTGTTACACGTTTGCTTTTGCATTCCAATGCAATTTTCATTTGGTAGCTATTTAAATCTTTTATAAAAGTGTATACGTATTTATTTATCAAAAAACAAGTTATGTATATTTATTGTGGTCATGCCATTTTAATTCGTTCTTTGAGTTGCTTACTTGATGTTCTTTAGCATCATTCTTTTTCTGTTGTCATATTATCTTTTGATATAAGATTAGGCAGAAGATTTTTATTTTGGGCAATGTAAAGTCATCTTTTCTTGATTTGCGCCCTAAGTTTGTTAAGTTCACTATGTGTTAGTCCTCTTCTTGGTGCTGCTTCTATTTCTTGTCTGTGCCTCTAGAGATAAAACTCTCTGCCTTCTCCAACAAACAACAAACTCTTTGCTTTGCCCATTACCTTAAAGGTCTAATCTGCATTTATGGAGCCACCCAATTGCACTGTGAAATACCCTAGTTTCCTTTCTGAGACTACCAATTATTCCTGTCTTGTCTTCCCTTGGTATCAATGATTGTTTGAGTCCTCTCAAGGCCGGGTTCCCCTTCTTTTGGGGAAGGATAGTTAGTATAGGGTTATTCTCTCTGCAAATTTGAGTTGGCTCCTTTGTCTCTTCATCGCTTCCTTTCATGGTTCTTGCGTCTTTTATGCTGACCTGTCTCAATTAAAGACCCTGCCTCTCTGACCTACATATCCATGATCTGTGTGTTTTTCTCTTTATCCTGCAAACAACCTGGAGGCAGGAAAGATAACATTTTCTGGCTTGTGCTTTACCCAGCCCTGTCAGGATTTTATTGTCAGGCAGCTCATGCTTGCGTCTTCACCCTTGTTGAAAAGTTTAATTAGGAGGCACTCTGATCTGAATTAGTAACTATAAGTTTATAAAAGAATAGATGTAAAAAAAAGCTGCACGCTGATCTGTAATAGTAACTATTGGTTTACTTGTCCCAAAAATAACTGTTCATAAGGAAAAAAAATTGATGAGTTTAGTGAACTCCATAATGATTTCTTGAGTTATACTTAAATCTGTTAGACAAGTAAAAATCCTGATGTCACTAAACTTACTTTTGCATATCTATTTAGATGTGGTGGGTGGTGGTGCAAGGAGGGTTAAGAGACGAAAACTTGCTCAAGTTGTCTATGAAATAATTTCACGGAGCCACTTCTTGGAAGAAAGGTTTCTCCAAGTAGGGGTTTTAATGGTTTGGTGAAAAACCGATCTAAATGGAAAACCAAACTAAACTGATTAACTAAATCAATTTTTATTTGGTTTTGGTTTGGGTTTGGTTGGATTTAAGTTTAAAAAAATCAATAATATTTGATTTGACTTTATCAAAATACAAACTGAATAAAAGACCGAACCAAACTGAGAAGCTATATACACAATTGATAATTATATATCTACAATATATTATTTTTTATAAATAATTTTAAATATTTTTTTAATTTTTTTTTTATGAAAATGTTATTCATCTCTAATGAACTTTACACCTTAGCTCATTTATTTAAAGAAAGTCATGAATCCAAGGTCATTTGTTCAAAGAAACAACTATAAGACTACCTTTATATTTTTTTTTTGTATTTCTTATCAACTTTATTCACTTGATTTAAGCTTATAGATATTAAGAAAATTTTCTCCATAACTTACTAAAATTATAGCCAACACAATAAAAGGTTAATAACAGATTTTGAGTTGGAAAATGATAGGAAAATTCTTTTCTAATTGTAGGAAAAAATAAAAGAGAGAAATATCATTATGTTTCTTAAAAATCAAACCAAAACGACAACTACCAAACCGCTGGATATGAATTATATTTGGTTTGGTTTGGTCTTAGTAATTTTAAAAACTGACTAAATTGGTTTGGTTTTACCCCAAAACCAACCCAAACCCAACCATGAACATTCCTATCTCCAAGTTTACATGGAGTGGGTTAATACAAGGAGACCTTGTCTAATCCTCCACTTAGCAAGCTCAGAGAGGATATTGATTTAAAGCTTAATAGTCCTTCTTAACAACGTGCACATGCTTTTTCGTTTTTCGTCTTTCCCTCTCCTCCACTCCAAAAGAATTTGTTATATTCCAGATCATTTTGATTTTCTTACAGGCGCACCATGATGTTTTCCGCCAGATGGTGGATTTGATTGGTATAACATCCATAATGGAGGTTAGTATTTCAGTTGTGTTTTTCATCTACCACAACCAGTATATGATTGTGATATATAGTCAACTTTGAGAATTGATCTGGTGAAGACAAGACATTCCTCTGATGAACTGTTTCTTTATAGGTTTTGGTCCGACTTGTAGGTGCTGATGATCAAATGTACCCTAACACGACAGATGTGATGCAATGGTTGGCTGACAGCAATCTTTTAGAAATGATCGTAGATAAATTGAGCCCTTCTGTAAGTTACAAAGGCTTCCTGTAATTTGCTTATCTGCTACTTTTCATTAGTATTCCTTCGATATATGTGTTCTGGTTGACATTTACAAGTTGTTGGGGTACCATATTCATCTTGCAATAAGGATAACGATATATGATTGTGCACTCATGCTTTGGGAAGTGTAGAACACAACTATATAAATAAGCTCGTTCTACGTCAAAGATAGTATAGAAAGATATCGTCTCCATAGGATTGGTATAAAAATTGTTCAATATAAATCTTGTTGAGTACTATTTAGGAAAATAACTCTTTAGTTTGGAAGTGGTTATAATCCACTAGTTTGTAGGACTTATATAGGTAAGGGGTATCCAAAGAAACTTTTGCAATTATCCCCGTGTTAAAAATCCCATCAGAAGAAGTGGGTGCTTTACACACATGGGACTCGAGTGCACACTTGATCAAGCACTTTGTCTAGGGTGTTTGCCTTAACTGCGCGCTCCAGCTCTGTAGTCCTTCCTGCATGATTGCGCAATTGCTCAGTTCACTTTCTTCCATTTTTTATTCTTGATTTCATCTGTTTTTGTCCTGCATCAAGCTCGTTTTATCCTACACACATAACAACATAAGTAAATGGCATTCTCATATAAAACATCTTAATCCATTATCAATCAGTGTTATCAAAAGCAAAAAGTGCAGAAAAGCTCTAAAGTCCGTGGGGGCTTTAAGCGCAAATAAAGTGTGGGTCTTAATGAAAAAAAGGCGCAATGGAAGAAAACATACAAATATATATGTTTAGTTCAAGACTAATAATTATTAGAATGAATGATAAATATATGTACAAAGGAATTGAAAAAAAATATTACGATAAAGTAAAATATCAATTGTTTTGTCTCGCCTCTTCAGAAGAGGCTCATTGGCAACAAAAAGTATGCCTTAGAACCTGGATGATGACATCGAAGTGCATATTAAGCGAGGCGAAGCGCTCAACACATTTTGAGCCTCGCTTCAGCGATTAAGTGCGCCTTTGACAACACATTCATATGAAAAAGGACATAGAAGTTATTTTTGGAATTTTTACATTGAGAGTCAGCTGGCCCAGCATTATAACCAAAATGGGTCCATATTTTCCATCCTTAACCAGTTCGACTCATGTTGTACACATTTTGAAAAAAATATTTCACCCATGTTTGCAGTAGTGTTCTAATCACCCAAGAAGCGTTTCTTAAATACCTAGCAAGAATTAGCTATCCATTTAAATGAGGTGATTTATCATTTCTTATGTACTGTTTTATTGTCCAGAGTCCTCCTGAAGTACATGCTAATGCAGCAGAGACGCTATGTGCAATAACCAGAAACACACCATCACCTCTGGCTACAAAACTATCTAGTCCAAGGTATGTGGGGTTTCGGTTGATACTTTTCTGGAAAGCTGGTTGTTTTCCTGGCATTCTTTTCTAGTGATGGTAAACTTTGACTGATGTAGTTACTCAACTTTCTTCACATGTAGCTTTGTAGCAAGGATATTTGGTCATGCCCTTGAAGATTCACACTCAAAGTCTGCCCTTGTCAATTCTTTGACTGTCTGCATATCTCTGTTGGATTCAAAAAGATCAATCCCATCATTTATGATGTATTCCTTCCGGAGCCAGCATGTTTATGAGTCACCCGTGCATGTCAGTCCTGACACTATTGGTGCGATGCTGCCTAAACTCGGTAAGTTTCTTTTTGCAAAAGCTTATATGATTTTGAATTGTTATACGTTCTACTCTTGAGAGATCAATATAGATCTTCTAAGAGAGTGGGCAGTAGTAAAGCATGAAAACACACAGCCATCACAAGAAAGAAAAAAGAAACCCTTTCGTTCATGATACAGCTAATGTGTTTGCTGCCCCCTTGATGAAGCTCACCTTAGAGATGTTTCACAATCGTGGCCCATTTTGTCACAGGTGACTTGGTCAAACTGTTGAATGTGACCTCTGATGAGAAGATTCTACCTACGACATATGGTGAACTCAGACCACCTCTAGGGAAGCATCGCTTGAAGGTTTGTATTGCGTATGTTCTTTAAATTGAGTGAGCCGATCTTTCTTTAATTTCAAGTTTTGGTTCTTATAGGTTGATTGGTGTTACTCCGAAGGGATTTTCAAAGCTAGAATGGACTAAGTTGTTTCATGTTTGTATTTTGAATGAATTGTAAATAGCTTGATAGCTTGTCTTGTTTTATTTGGTGGATTTGTTGAAAAATATTTATGAGCATTTAGTCAGTGGAATAGAAGCTTAGTGTTGATATGAAAATATGTTCAGCATTTCAAGTGTACTTACATTTGACTGCTAAATAGTTGAGTTGACTATCTCACCTGGATCTCTTGATCTTTGTATCTTTGTGGTTTGCTTCATTATTGTAGATTGTGGAATTCATTTCCGTGCTACTGAAAGCTGGCAATGAAGCTGCAGCGAAAGAGTTGATCAGCTCGGGGGCAATTGAAAGAGTCCTGGATCTCTTTTTTGAGTAAGATTTTTGTCTATGCTCGTGGATTCTGGAACTCAATGGCTGGTTTAGGCATCAAAAACCATTGATTTTGTGTTGGGTGACTTTCTTACTATTTCTTTGACGTTCTAACAAAATACTTAATTGCTGTACAGGTACCCTTACAATAATGCATTACATCATCACGTGGAGAGTATAATAATTTCCTGCATGGAAAGCAAAAACAAAATAATTGTTGACCATCTTTTTGAAGAGTGTGATTTGATTGGGAAGATACTTCAAACGGATAAACAGTCTACAATTTCTAGTGAACAGGTTGATATTTGTGAATAACTGATTTACTTTCTATTAAGTTTTAGGTTTTAAATATCTTGGTGCCTTCTGTTTTTTTTTTCTTCCAATTATTCCATCCTATTCTCTCCTAGATAAGAAATATGTTAAATGGGAACCCCACTGCATTTAATATCTTGAAATGTTTTTAATGGTATTTTTTGATTGATGCAGCCTACTTTTGCTAACTCTGCAAAACAAGCACCCCGAGTGGGCAACATAGGACATTTAACACGGATTTCTAACAAACTTGTTCAGTTGGGAAAGAATGACAACTACATTAAATCACATATTGAGGTGTGTGACAGCTTTGTGCTTAGTTGCTTGATATGCTTTAAACGATGATGAACTGCTTATGAGCACATCAACCAAAATTGTTCTATTAGATTTTGAATTTTTTCTCTGAATAATTGTTCAATGCTTTTGAAATTTTAAGGGGGTCATTTGGTACGAGGGATAAGGGATAAAATGCAAGATTATTTTATCATGCGTTTGGTTAGAGGTATTAGTCTATGCTGCTTGGACTCTTTAAAAATGATGACGGGTGCATGTCTGATCCTCCACAAGTAGTGTATTTTTGGAGGATCAGACACGGGTGCGGCATCAACTTTGGAGAGTCCAAGCTACATAGGTATTAGTTAGTCCCGGATTATTTATCCTACCATTTGTACTACAATGATGAGATAATTTATTTCATATGTATAACTAATCCATGGGATATCCAATCCATGGGATAACTGTCTATCCCACTCCCATACCAAACAACCCCTAATTGTTAGAATTTGTAGCACCCTTGGGTGTGGTCTAGTAGTCAATGAAGTGGTAGCAGAATCATGAGATTTCATGTTCAAATTCTAGTGGGCAAAATACAGGTTGCCGGTATCTGGGAGATTGGAGGTAACAGTTAAATGGGGAAATGTCGAGGTGCGCGAAGCTGGCCTGAACACCACCATCATAAAAAAGGGATAAAGACTTCTTATGTTTATGTCTCTAAGAAAATGCTCTTCTCCACAGTGTTTAGGGGAGCGCAAAGCGGTAAAAAGCGACAAGGTCCCACTTTAAGCGAAGCGCTCGCTTCATTGAAGTGAAGCACAATTTAAAAGAAAAAAGACCAAAATAAAGAGAGAAAAATATATAAGCAAAAATTCATAAACTAAATAAAGGTTCCTCTTTAGTTGTCTTGTCACACAACAGACATACAATTGTTATCCTATTGGTCTTACTAACTTTTTTCCCCATATTTTCATGCCGGGTCAGCCAAGTTTAATCGCGGATAAGATTTAAGAAAAATAATCAACGTTATATTTTTTTTCATTATTAAGAAAAAATTCAACAACAGTTAGTCATTGTTAAGGAACGAAACAATTCAGCAATGTATATTTAATAATCACTGCGAGGAAAAAAAATTCAGCAACATAATTTAAACAATCAAAGCTATACAGGGCAAAGGAAAACAGAGTAATGAAAAGAGTAAAAAAAGGAAGAAAATCCTAGGCTAGTAGTGCCACTGCACCAGAATGAAGAAGAAAGAAAAGAGAAAAAGTACTGTAAGGAAAGAGTGCACTGAAACCTTACTCGCTTTCCTGAACACTGCTTCTCCACATCTTTAAAAGAGTTTAGGATCGACGTTGGCAATTAATTTCAACTTGCGGTTACCTAGCCATCATGCTTCCAAAGTTGTCTTTGATATGAAATTGATCTTTTAGCTTGTTTATAGTTGTTGGGAAGAGTGCACTGGCACTGATTTTACTCTGTGGGGTGATTGAACTTTTTAATTGATCTTTAAGTGTCACGTTCAGTGTCACTATGCGAAATCACTTTGTTAGCAAAATCATTATTATGATTGTGGAGTATCTTATTAGATCCTTTGTTATTATTTTGGCTCATCATATTGATTGAGTAGAAGAAGTTGGTGAAAGGTTCTGCTTGATGACATTCTATATAATAGCTATTAATGGCAGCAGATTTTGTGCTAAATGCATCCTCACATGCTAGTCTCTGTTCTTTACACCAGAAATATATGGAATGGAGTGATTGGCAAACTACCGTATTACAAGAGCGTAATACAATCGAAAATGTCTACCGATGGGCTTGTGGGTAAGTTTTGCCTCTTTTTTTAATTGTGTAACTGACCACCAATATTATATCATCTGTAATGTTAGTCTATCAATCAAATATGTCCTGATCCCAAATTATCTAGGGTCGGCTATATGAATTCCCTTTGTCCATTCTGCTCTATTAGGTCCAGTTCATACTTCATACCACTTCTAAATAATTCGTCTTTGAAGGCAAATTAGGGTTTCTTGATTTTAAAGTGGTTCTTCAAATATATGGACATGCAAGTTCTAACCCTGGACAAACACCAGACCTTATGTAAGTGGAACAACTACATCAGCTATACCTTTTTATAGTGTTAGTGTTCTTCAATAAAGCTTATCGTAGTTAAACCATGCCATTTGCATATATCTCAACTCCCCCCTAACCTGGTGGAATGATAAAATGGAGAAATAACCAGAGTTGTAAAAAAATTTGGAGAAGTAAACAGAGAGAAGTATTAACTGACTAGTACTCTACATATTATCATCGTCCCTGTGAGCAAAAATAAGTGGTGGGTGGGAAAGCAGGAGAGCTAACTGTAACTATGTGCTTTTGGAGGCTGCAGTCATGTCCGTTATTGTGATCTAGTAGTGACAAGAAGTGTCCTCATTAATTAGACGAGAAGCTTCTAGTGAAAATCACATGTTCAACCAAAAAAGCTTCTATTAAAATTATTTAATCAGATAGTCAAGGATAGCTCCTCTGAGTAGTGTAAACATAGATGTCACAAATTTTCAAAGAAGTGGAGAATGAGAGGTGGTTATGTTGAGTACTTTTGGTAGGCAAAGGAAGTGAAAATGTTCCAGTTTACTTCCCTTCTGCCTCTTCCTGTTTACTGCCCTTGTTGATCCCTGTATTAACTACTGGAATAGAGATCATGATGAGTTTTCTAAATATGAGCAGCCGGCCGACTGCATTACACGATCGGATGAGGGACAGTGATGAGGAAGATGTTCATGACAGAGATTATGATGTAGCAGCTTTAGCCAATAATCTTAGCCAAGCATTCAGATACACCATATATGACAATGATGATGCTGAAGAGGTAAGGGTTTGCCTAGTGCATTTAGAGCAGTGTTAATTTCTCAGCTTTTCTTTTCTTTTTTCGGGGAAGAAGCTTAGAGGGGTGGGGTTGGGTGCTGTTCTGTAAGCAGAAGAGAAGATAAATACAACTCTGGGACCTGTGCATATAACCCCGATTTTGGGCTGTGGGGTGCAGTTGAGTTATGGCTACACATTTGTCAATTCATTCATGGTCTTCATTACTTGTTTACAGGGTCATACAGCTCTTGAACGAGATGATGAGGTAGTGCTTTTATTCTGTGATTGACATAACTTCCTTTTGAATATTTTTAATGGTCTGTCAATCTTTTTCTTGATGTTATCATAAGCCTCTATGTTCTCACAGCCATGTAGGATGTTTACTTTGATGACGAGTCTGCTGAAGTTGTGATATCATCCCTTCGATTGGGAGATGATCAGGGGAGGTGAGTTTGCAGCTCTGTAGTTTTAAAGGATTAGCTTTAGCCGTGTGCAGATGTCAATACGGCACGTGTTTTCTGCACTATAATTGGGTGTAGGCAATTGAAAATAAATTCTCTCCAAACAAACACCCTTAGATTTTAAATGCAAGAAAATGAAGGAGGCTGGGGAGAGAAAATATTCCTTCCCCCTTCCCCTTCAGGCCTTCACCCACCCACTCACACGCACAAGGAAATGCATGCCCTTTTGTTTCCTTGGTTCCTTTGAGTGTTGAAATATGGCAACTAGTGACACAGGCAAGGTCATAGCATCTGTTTTTTTTCTAGTCTTTATACTGCTTGTTTGTGACAGTTCTGTTTTCTATTTTTCCCGTTCTGCAGCAGTTTGTTCACAAACTCAAACTGGTTTGCTTTTCAAGATGATAGACTTGGTGATGCACCTATGAACACCTCACCTACAGAGTCAATGGAAGAGATAAACCTTAATGGAACATCAAATGGTGGGAATAGCAATAGTGATGACGAGGTGGTAGTTGGAGAGGAGGATGGATTGGCTGAGAGCAAAGACTCTACAGATGGAGCACCCACCTCTAGTTCAAATGCCTTTAGTGGATTTGGTGGATCAAATTCTGTTAATGGTGGTAGCTTCAATCAACAAAATGAGAAAGCAGGTCCGTCAGATGACATGGGTTTCTTTCGCTTTGAGGCAACAGACAATGACGACCCCTTTGGAGACAGGCCTATGCCTGAATGGGCAGCATGGGGCAATGCTTCAGACTTTCAAGTTGGTAGATCCAATGTGAACCCATTTGAAGATCCCAGTAACTCAAATGGCCATCTGGCAAATTTAGTGGAGGCAGCAACTCCTGTAGTAAGTTCCACTTCTGGTGGTAGTGAAGATTCTCTTCAAAATGGTGTCTCAACCTCTCCAGATTCCAGCAAAAGTTCACCTGGATCTGAGTCTAGTCAGAAAGCAGCTGCTGTTCCTTCTATGTTTGAAGAGGATGTTGAATTTGTTGGTGTAGAATTAGAGGGTACTGAAAAGGCAATGGAACATGCTCTTAAGGAGGGGATCGTTGGGGAGGCTGCTCCATTGAAAAAGCGCATTGCTCCTAAGAGTCCTGAAAAAGAGAGTGCAGATGATGGTGGGGCAGGAATAAAAGAGTACAATGATGCAAACTATTGGAGAGTAGACCAAGAAGTTGCAGTATTGGAGTAACTGCATGTGAAAATTTCTTGGTCTTCATTTGTACCTGGAAATCAGAGCTTGATTGTCTGGATACCCATTTTCAGTTGGTGAGGTTTATGTAGCAGTTGTGTACAGTAGAATTCTTCTGTTTGGGATCAAACAATAGGCTAATATAATGGTTGTAACTGATTATTTGCTGTTACACTTGTTGATGTTTATTATTCAGTCTTTTATTTTTTCAATTATCAAATTTTGATTGTCTCTCTCTTTATAAAACATTTGGAATCTTGTATATCGTGGTGTTATCAAAGTTCTGGATAAAGTAGATCCAGTTTAAAGCAGGCCTACTGGGCCGCTGTGTTGGAATAATTTGACTTCAATTTCTCTGCTTTGTTAAATTGTGATACAGTTGGCTTTTTTATGTGCCATTTTGAGTGCACTGGTATATATATATCTAAGACGAGCCAACGGATTCTAGGTCCACACTGAAGATGGAGAAGTTGCTTGTTTCTTTTTTACAAAATTTGCATCCGAAGTGCCTATTCATTCCATTTGCTGATGCTACATTGCCTGATTGTTATTTGAATGTCTGTAATCCAATATTGAGAATCTGTAAGTAATAATTGTGGGTTTCTTGAGGTTCTCTGTTTGCAGCTTTGTCCTACGGGATGTTGCAAATGACAAAGCCAGCAATTGAAGCAACTTCTTACTTGCAGGAAGTGTCTTTTGGCTACTTCTTGGAGATACAGGACAGCTTAATGATGACAAACGAAGAGGATATGCCAAGTATCTTGGTTTTCTGCGCGCAGGTCATTGAGCTATTTGATGAAATACTCTAGTGTTATTATTTGTTTTCCTAATTCATTTCTGAATCATGATGCATGGGCAATATCTTCACCTTGGCAATGGTTCCATGTGGAAACAGATTATTTTGACCACTCTGAATCTCCCAGATATATTTTCGAAGAAGTATGGCTAATGATTAAATTGTTCCTCTAGACGACTCATCAAAACAACTTGTGGACGTAATGTCACAATACTATTGTGGGTGACTGCACTTAGTGCGATGATATTACACGGTGAAGCTGCGTTGGTTCTTTTGTACAACTAGAGGGCAGTGGCTATGTGGAGCTTCCACTTGCATAAGGGGAATTATCAGAAGCATTCCTACTTTTTCACAAATGATCAATGTAAGGGAACTTCAAACATGTATCTCCCAAATAACAGACCTGTATATTATCATGTCTTTTATACAACAAACACCAAGGTTGTGGAATATACAAACATTTGAGTATTTCTGACATAAAAAGAGCAACTGAAATATCCTTGAAGAAACACAAACAATGATCCACTAATACGCATGACTCTAGCAGTCCATGAGATACTTTTGAGGCAAACATCCACAAAATGGTTTAAATGCTGAGGTCAACGTTCAGTGGTTGGTAAACAATTGAAATTTAACCCGATTTATTTGGATCAAGTTCACGTACGCCCTCTGCCAAAACATTTCACATGGAGTTTCAATTGACAAAACAACCAAAATGTTATTCTTTTTTTAATTTTTAATTTTCTTTTATTTCATATCTCTTTTTTTAGTATGAAATGCACCAGTCGGGGAATATATATGTATATATTTATATTGAGAATGTGTTACCTTTAAAAGCTTACCTTATATTATTGAAGAAAGGAAAACACATTTACTGTTTGGAGATGGATGGTGTCGGGTAAAAAAGGGATTTTTTTTTTTCCCATTAGCCAAGAGAAGAAGTAATAAAGAAATATCACTATTGTGGGGGAAAAGAAGAAAGAGAAATGTAGACTAGGAAGCTCTATTTGATCGAAGACATGGCTAAAAATGCCAAATCTAGCTAATAATAAAAAGAAGAGATCAAGGAGATGGAGCACTTGCAAGAGAGCAACTGACAGATCTAATCAAACTTCATCTAACAACCATTGGTGATTTGGTTTTATAAACTCTAATATTTTTTTATTATATATGCATAACGCAAGTAGCTTTTACAAAACAATTATGACAAGTCGATTAATGTGAAGTGTCTCCTCTCTAGGCTCCCCTGTTCTTGCTACCTTTCTTTTGGAATAAAGTTGAATACCCAATCTTCTCAGAAATTGTCAGGGGTAGGTTGAGAAAATAATTGTTCTTTTATTCATGAGATTTATTAAAAATTTATATATATGTATTTTTTCCAAAGCAACCCAACAAAGGGCCATTTATTATTAAAAAAATAATCAGAAAATACAAAACTAGACCCAAAAGTGGCTTAGCACTGAAGAGAGAAAACAATAAAAAACAAAACAGAAAAGGAAAGCTCAAACTGGAAACGGAGAAGGGCCTAAAATAGCCTTCAAGTATAGGGAATGAAACAAAAATACCATTCTTCCATCTTTGGGCTCCAAAATACCCTTTCATCCACCTATATAGACCTATTATACCCTTCCACTTAACAGATTATTTATGAGTAATAATTAATCCTTTCATTAATGACATGAAAGTTTTTAATTGACTGAAGTTTAAATTAACCAATAATAATTTCTCTTCATTCCATTTTGATTTTCCTACTTCCAAGGTATTACAATGTATCCCCCTTGCGAATATTCGTCTTCGAATGGGACTCAAGTTAACATTAATAGAGTAGGAGAAAAACTAACAAACCAAAATGAATGCAATTTCTTCAAAAGGTACATGAACATGGAGAATAACTCCAACCGAAATCATAACATCAAAAATCAAGCTTTTGATGAACATGCATGCATATGGAAATATGAGAATGACTAAAACACATGAATTAGAAAGAATGAACCATGAGGGGCTACTACCTTAAGCTACGGTAGGAGCAGAGAGAAAGAGATGAGAGAAACATGAGAATGACTAGAACACATGAATATGAAATAATGAACCATGAGGGGCTACTACCTCAAGCTAGAGTAGGAGTAGAGTCAAAGAGATGAGGATACCGGAACATCATATTGGCTTCGATCTCCCT
>JAJONR010013764.1:0-16443 GCA_029582245.1 Solanum etuberosum
TGCTTGAAGGAGTGCCCTCTTCTCCCAAATCTAAGACTTCCGACCTCATCGTCATGTACCTGTGCACAATATCTTGTTGAAGATCGAGAGGTACTGTGGTGACGACCGACTGAGGCTGCCTTTTGTTGATCATAATTGACTATGTTTCAATAAACATTTGGTCGGTGTCAGTGGATTTATTTCTGAGGCCCAAAACTTCTTTCTAAGCTAAGTTGTTTGGCTTAAAAACCACCATGCTCCCACGTGCCTTATTGTTAAAGTTCACCAATTGTCAAAGTGCCCATGTGCCCCAATGTCTGCAGACCAGTAAAATCTGGTGTTAAAAGTATTATGTTTCACAGAGAACGCGCAAACTCTTTTACCCAGTGGATCTGGGGATTTCTCTTCACCGTTCAACTCTTTCCTTCTTACAGTTGCAGAACATCCCACCAGATAAGCATCTAGAAGATAAGGTCATCGCTTTCGATTTCCACATCACGAGGAACTTCTGATCCATCTCCATTAACTTTAATCCTTGCCCATCGAATATGATTTTTTAGTGTTGTTCTTCCTCTGTTTCAATCCATCCGCCACAGGTGTCTCCTATGTGTTTGAATGTGGACTGCGACCACAGATTCATAGGTAATCGATAGATGCGAATCCATACCCAACTTCTTATCTGTTCTTCCAGCCAACATCCAACAGTAGGTGACCACCAGTCCAAAACCAACTTGGACTTCTTCCATCTCCATTCACCTTTAATGACATGTTCCACTTCCTTTCTAGTTGGGAGCTCGAATAGGAATAGGGAATCGTTCATAACATAAACATTGATTCCATGAGAGGAGTTCCAAACATTGCACACCCATCTCCGGATATCATTCAATGTTGGAGTTTCTTGATTTGAAGCCATGAACTTCCCACAAGACATCTGCCAAGAACATCATCTGCTGAAACTGTAGAGACACCAGGGATGGTGGTTCTGGAGTTAACAGTCTGTGGTGTGGCTTCTTTTGTTGCTTCTATCATCCAATTGTTGTTTCTCATGGCTTCACCAAAAGAGAACTTGAGCTGATGTTGTTTGTTAGCTACTGTTTTCTCATCTCACTGCGGCGCTGTAATGAATCTTGAGATGTCTGTGCTATTGCAGTCCATCTAATATTTAATGTGATTTCAGGAGTTATTCAGTGATCTGTCTCCCCCCCCCTACCCCTGGATTGCAATAAAACTGGTGTATCTACCCTGCTCATTGCATTTGGGTTTGCAAAATGGTCCCTTGTTTTCCACCTCTTAAGTGACCTTTTCTGCTCCCTTGAAGCTGCAATAAATACCTGAACGAACCACTTCATAATTTTAAGACTTAGTTACTTTTCTCATTAAATTTTTGCTGCACTCAGTCCATTTGAAGTTTCCGATTAAGAGCTGGACTTAATATGTCGTAAGACTTAAAACCGGCAGGCTAAAAAATCCTATCTTCCTCCATATGTAGAGAAACTGCAGAAAGTTGGAACAAGAAAAGAGGGTGCTGAGAAAAAAAAGTCAAGAAAACTACCACAGAAAGGTGGTGGTTGGAATTGTAAAGGACAAAAGAGAAGAATACCGGCTGAAAAGCCACCGAAAAGGTGATATGTACCCCTAAGTAGCAGGAGAGAGAAGGTTTTGGGGAAGAGTGCCTGAGAGAATCCAAATCTGTTGTCAATAACACCAACATCTTTCTCACTTGTCATGACTTTTTATCCCAGATGCTTGCTACCTTACTTTATGATTGTGATTCCAAACTATCATAGAAATATTTTGAATGTCCCATTTAGTTTATTTTATTGAAACTGGAGTCCCATTTAGTTTATACCAACCAGTTGGTATATTTATTATTGTCATTACACTACCATCAAGTCCGGTGTAAGCCAAGAGTCTTCTTGTCCCTTGGGCTGTTCAGATACTTGTAATTTTGTATACGCCTGTAGGAATAAATGTTAGATTTAGAGGCCCTCTAATTTTAGAGAACTCCTGAATAGCCTTTAAGGAAACTTATTCTTAAGCAAGGCAGTATTGGGACTATTTGGGCCTGAATAGAGCATATAGATTAAGATGATCCATAGTAGTTGATTGATGGATAAGTGCAAGGGATATTCAAAAATGAGATGGAAGTGAACACAACAGTAGTGAACCCAACATTTATTGAAAGGAAAAAGTGGAAATCTAAGTTAATGATTAATTGACGAGATTCGCAGCCGAGTTAACAATAAGGTGGAGGTTTTGAGACAGACCCTAGAGTCTAAAGGGTTCAGGTTGAGCATGACTAAGACATGGAACTTGGAGTGCAAGTTCACTGACATAACTCACGAGGTAGATGTGGAAGTGAAGATTGATACTCAAGTCATCCCGAAGAGAGAAAGCTTCAAGTATTTTAGGTCAATAATTCAAAGAAATAAGGAGATTGACAATGATGTTACACATTGTATTGGAGCAGTGGATATGATAAAGGCTCACATCTAGTGTCTTGTGTGATAGGAATGTGCCACCAAAACTTAAAGGTAAGTTTTACAAAAGTGGTTGAGGTGGAGTGTTGGCCAATCAAAAACTCGTACGTCTAGAAGATGAAAGTACCAAGAATGAGGACGTTGAGATGGATGTGTGGCATAAGAGGAGAGATAGGATTAGGAACGACGATTTTGTGACAAGGTAGGAGTGGCCGTTGTGGTGGACAAGATGAGGAATGCGAGGCTGCAATGATTCAGACATGTGAAGAGGAGATGTACAGATGCCCCAATGAGGAGGTGAGAGGTTGGTTATGATGGGTCTAAGGAGAGGTAGCGGTAGGCCGAAAAAATATTGGGAGATGTGATTAAACAGGACATATAGCACATTCAGCTTACCGAGGATATGAACCCTAAATAGGAGTATTTGAGGTCGAGGATTAGGATAGAAAGTTAGTACATACTCAAATGTTTTCTAGTTTCCTTACCAGTATTATTCTTTGATTTGATTTGTTTATTACTTGTTGGTTCCTTTTCTTCAGTTATTATATTATTTGTTATTGATAATGTTCCTTTCTCATTATTTTCAAAACGGCTTCTTAACTACTATATTTCCTTTCCAAATCTATTCTAATATGTTTTACTTGAGCCGAGGGTCTTTTGGAAATAGCCTGCCCAGACCCCACTTGAGGAATTACACTAGGTATGTTGTTGTTGTCAGCGAACTAAGGTAAGGGGTAAGGCTGCATACACACCACCCTCTCCAAACCCCACTTGTCGAAGCAAAAAAGTATAGAACAATTTGCAGGACACGGGACAAGAGAAAGTTTTACGGATATTCACTTTGACATTTCATCAATGATGGAGTCCATGCATGCATATTAAAGTTTAGGTAGTTTTAGACAATAAAGATACAGGATCAATTTTGTTTACAGAGACTAAAATCATTATATTAGTTGTGATTTTATTGGTGGGGATAAGTAAATAAATTACTATAATTAGCTCTTTTTCTTAAACACATTAATTAGTTCAGGATCTTGAAATTTTTCAAATCATTACCTACAAGCACACCAAAGACTTGAGCAGAAAACTGACAGAGGAAACATCACACAGCTCTGTCAGATAGAGAAAAAAAATGCTAGGTCAAAAGAAAGTGTTCTTCACTTAATACATAATTTTTTTCAATAGGTTCCTCACTTAGTACATTGTCACCAATTAGAATTTAAACGGATATGTTATTATATTAGAATACTAAGGCATTACATGCATAGTAATAGTAGGAGTATTTACATCAGCACTATCATTGATAGTAATAGCAGTGAGATTTCCTAGACTTGCTAGTTTGTTACACATTGAAACAGACATTGTCGTCCTATTAGTTACTGCCCCTTCTTTATCTCCTTCATTAGAACTACTCATATTTTTATTTTTATTTTTACAAAAGTACTGTTGGAACTACTCCTATTTGTATTAATATTTATTAACACAAAACGTTGATAGACTTTCTTACCCTTTAAAAATATAGTTTACATTGCACAAAATTGAATAGGATTATTTTCCTAATATTTAAGACTTTGAAATTAGCTAAAATTCCAGCTGCTAATTTTTCCTTATTTGGATATGTAGGAAGTCCTATTATTTAGAACATAAAAATGGATTTAAATTTAACCTTATATAAATCATTCCCTTATTTGAACTACATAACATTACTATATATAATCCAGATCATCAAAAATTATATATAAACCTTCCAAAAATGCAGTAAAACTTAGCGAATAAGCTCCTTATCGAAAAATTATTAGAAATTCATGGATGCAACATTCTGTTAAGTCCTAACTCCCTTCACATGCATCTATAGCAGTTAAGCAACAAAGATAACCAATAAATATGAGTTTTTGATTTCATGACAAAGCAAATACTTGTAACAGAGGAACACAAGAAATTGTTATTCATTTAACTAAGATTTTGTTTGGAAAGTTACCTCGTAATTGGATTTGGTGTAATTAATACAATAGTATTTATATAGCCTAATAATTACAAGGTATAGTAACTACAATTGCTTGTTTGTCATAATGTAATTACAAGCGTATTGTTTGGTTACACAAGTATAATTACACAGCTAGATCTTTTAAATTTGAAAATACATCATGGACCATATTAGACAAAAAAAAATTAAAATTCACAACTATAATTTCATAACAATGTTCAAATATTAAATAAAAATTATCTTTCAATTCTAACATCACTCAGTATAATAACATTGCTCAAATGTTTAATAAAAAGTAATCTATAAATTCTAACATCACTCAGTTAAGCTAAGTTTATTTATAACTTCATTCAACAACGAAATCCAACTTTTGTGATATCACTAATTATGAGCCAAGTTTTTGGATGACTCTTTTTTTTTAAGATTAAGATATATAATCTCAAAAGAATAAAATTAGAATAATAAGATAGCTAGGTCAAATGAAGAAAATAAAAAATTTAGAAAAAAAAAATATATATATGAGAAATTACATGGATGCGTATGAAGTAGAATTGGGAAATGAAAAATCAAGAAATGAAAGACAAATAATGTAAAAAGAATAATATATTTTGAAAAAAAAAACAGAATTTAAAAGGTAAATATAAAAAAAATTAAAAGAAAAAACATAAAATAAAACTTAAACAAAAGTAAAATAAAAAAGAACAAAAATGTAAGAAAAAAATTGCAATTACACCATGTTTACAAGCAATTCCCAACCCCTTGAGAATTGGAGCCTGTAATTACTCCAATCAACTACATGCTAACCAAGTAATTAATTGTTTTGATAAACATGTCAAAATTGTGTAATTACACCCAAATCGAATTACAAGGTGGCTTTCCAAACAAACCCAAAATAAATATGATCAACATTCATACTTTTAGAAATTAAACCTTTTTCATTAATTTTTATTTTATAACTCAACCACTCTTCTTATATATGTGGTTTTAAAAAAATTGTACACATTAATATGGTTTAGATGTGCATACTCGAAAATGAGCAACGAATATACATATATATATTGATGCAAGCCAGGTTGCATAAAAGTCATTCAAAGTCAAGCTCGAGACCTATCAGCTCTACAGTGACTATTCATGAAGATAGGCTTACTTGAGCCCACTTACCAAGGTTTCCACGTCATGATGATTGCTTGGGGAGATCAAATGGAAGAAGGGAGCCCAGACTCAACCTACAGAGCCATCTACGGTCCGTAGAATCAACCTACGGACCGTACCCTAGCTGTTAAGTCAAGCTCTAACGGATACAACACTATAACATAGATGGAGGGCCGCAAAATCCACATAATCGTACCTCGAACCATACATGAGAGGTTGGACACTGCCAAGTTCAAACCTGAATATACAGAACCACATATGGATCGTGAATTTCACATACAGTTTGTATGTCCACCGCAAGTCACAACTAGCAATGCCATTTTTGGCTATTTTTGCAATCAGATGCCACTTTTGGGCATTCATGTAATAGCTAACCCAAACTATAAATAGCTGGGAGTAACCCACTTAGACCTAGATTTTGATCAATATTGTTCTCCTTGAGAGCTTGCTTAAGCTTGTGGTAATCATTTGTTTGAGAGGTAGGTGGCAAGGTGAATTCAATTATCTTGAGGTTCATCTTAGAGATTAGGTGCTTATTTTGTATTTAATTAAATTGAGGGTTTTGTCTATCATAGACCCTTAGGGGTCGTTTGGTAGCTGGATAAAGCTACATCTAATACATGGATAACTTTGTTATCCATGTATTAATTTTATACCATGTTTGGTTTGCAAATAGAATGAAAGTTATTCATATATTAATTTTATACAATGTTTGGTTGGTAGATTTCCAAATGTTGTATAATAGTTATTCATTTGTTAATTTTATACAATGTTTGGTTGGTAAATTTCCAAATATTGTATAAAAGTTATTCATGTATTAATTTTATACGGTGTTTGGTTTATGAGAAAATTTATGAATAATTTATGCGGGAAAGAAGGTGGAATTAGTTATGTGTGTATTAGTTATACATGTATTAAAATAGTAAATTACATATTTACCCCTATCAATTTACTGTTAAATATATTAATTTACAACAAATCAAATAATTAATACATGTAAAAAATAAGCACTATGAGTTTTTTTGCTTTGGATTTTTGGTCTTCTTAATTGCTTAATTACTTTTAGTTTATTTGCTTAAATTCTTATTAATTGTTTTCTTTGGTGGTTATGCAGTGGTTATTAATTGTAATTAATTTCTTTGCATAGACTGAATACAAATTACTTAATTACTTTTAGTTATTTGTTATTTACTCTATTATTTTTAGCTATTGGTATTTATTTAATTTTAATGTGTTATTTATATAGTTGGTTATTTTAATGGTTATAATAAATATTAAGCTCACTAATTATTTTTTGGAATTAAGAATAAAAATTAGCTCACTAATATATTGTGATGTCTACATAACTAACCCATGCATAACTAATACCTACATAACTAATACATTTATAACTAAACCTTGCATAACTAAACCCTGCATAACTAATACCTACATAACTAATACATGTATAACTAAAACCCTGCATAACTAATACATGTATAACTAAACCCTGCATAACTAATACATAAATAACTAAACCCTGCATAACTAATACCCACATTACAAATACTTGCATAACTCTATCCAGCTACCAAACGACCCCTTAGTTTTCCGTTAATCCATACTTGTGTCAATCTATCTATCTGTATTTCTTGTTCGTTGTTTAGGGTTTCAGCTCCTAGTTTAATATTGCATTATATACATAAATAGACTAGGAATAGAAAACAGGAAAACATTGTATTACTCGCAATGGGTACAACTCTTAGAGTAGGGTTTAGAATAAAGACGAGGTATTCAAGGTTAAAAAGATTGCCATGTAACTATAAAGGTTCATAAAAGAATGAGTCGTAAGAAAAAGACTAAGCCCAGTAAGCAACTTGGCTAAGTTAAGTTGGGCAATTAGCAATTTACCAAAATTAGCTAACAACAATCATGAGTCATCACACAACTCGTGGAATTACACTGGGTATGTTGTTGTAGCTAACTACAATCATCATAAAGATTTTCAAGACGAAGCACTAAAATATCAGTAGGAGACGTACATTAATAAGAGACAAAAGGATTTTTACTCACTTCCAACAAGATGCAGGTGCACTTGGTGGATAGTGCTGGAAAAAATGGATAAAAGTTCATATATCCGGTCCAACCCACCCAAATTTATAATAGGTTGGGGATCATTGATTCATTTAAATCAGATCAAATATGGATCATCTTCAAATAACCCACAGTAAAATATGGATATCCATGTCAAACCCCACTTTAAGCGTGAAGAACGCAGCTGCGTTAAAAGGAAGGAAACTAGAAGAATCGATCTTCTGAGTTCATTTCTTGGGAGTGACCTTCCCAACTTTGAGTTACCAAAAGATAGAAAGTTTTAGATCTTCCCAGGCCTTCCTCTGAGTTTTCTTGTTAATTTGCTAGATTCAATGACAAGTTGGTCCATTAAGAGCAAACTGACTGTGAAAGTTTGAACCAAAATAAATAAGATTCTATGGCACAATCCCCTGGCATTACTTGAACCGAACCAAGAGTATATGCACAATCCTTTAGCAAATCTTTAAGGTGCTGATGCCAAAATAAACAAATATGATCTAGATACACATCATACATGTTATGATCAACAAAATAATTATAAATAAAAATTGTTCCTCGTACGAAAGCATTTGTTTCTTTCCCACTAATGTTTCTTACAAGTTGAACGTTGAGAAAAGAGAAAAAACAAAATAGCATCAAAGACGAGGAGTTAATGAAATTTGCTATATTAAATAGAAGAATTAGATGGGAAAAAATGATAAAAATTGTGAAAAGAGAAGTGCTAAATTTGAAAGGTAAATGACTGAGCTGTCATGAAAAAAAAACCATGAAGGAAGTTATCATATACAGCAACTCAAATAGGACAATTAGTGAGTGGACTTAATGCCAATATATTGGATGGTTAAACATGTGGCAAATTTTTTGTGCCTCACAGGTTACAACTTACAAGTGATGCTTCTATAGAATTTAAGGCTTGGAATTCTCCCAATAATGATAATATTCAAGAAGCCAAGGATATTACGGATACTCATATTGTCCGTCCCTCAACCTATTATTATTCGGATGAAATATGGGGAATTGGATATTTTATCCATTTTGTCTAACCCGCTTTGAACCCACACATTCAATCCGGCAGGACCTTTTTTTATAATCATGGTGTTCGGGGGCAGCTTTTGCGCACCTCGACTGATTCCAATGGATACCTACCACCTACCACCTACCTACCACCTACCACCTGCAACAAGTGCAGGCAACTCTATCCACCAAGACTACTAAGACTACGACAGATGGAAAGAAGTCACCTAGTGTTATTTGTCTCTACTAGGATTTAAACCCGATACCTCATGGTTCTTAACCCATTCATTGACCATGGGGCCACACCCTTGGGTGTGATCTGACAGGACCATTTGCCAGCACGAGGTGTGCTAGTGATGATATCTCAATAATCAATGAGAGAAGGCCTGCTTCAGGCTTCAGCTAATAGGGGTCTTGTTATCTCTATAATTGAGCTCAGAAATTTATAGATCAACAAAATTTAGGGAATCCAAGTAAATATCGTTTCAGCAACACAAAAAAGTAGTAAATTTGAAGTTAATTGATGACAATAAGCCACTTTCCAAACAACAAACAGAAGTGAATGCAGAATAAAGTAGATCACATAATGGCAATCCTACAAGTATACAACAACATACCCAGTATAGTCCCACAAAGTAGTCGAGGAAGGGTAGAGTATATGCAATCCTACAAGTATAAAAGGAACCAATTACAAACGCGATGGGTTGATTCCAAATACCTTAATGCGCTCATATTCTCTGGTGGCACAGCTTTTGGCATCTTCAGTGACCCTAATGGAATCTTTTAACTCCTCCAACTTTCGAACTCTTGATTTATCACCTCCAAATATTTTAGAGGTTGCTGTTTCAAGTTTCTCTGCTCTTGAATTTAAGGAAGACAATTCCGAAATGAGAGTCTGCACTGTCAATAAAGCACTTGATCGGTCTGAAAATGCATGGTGTATACCCAACATTAGACTCAGGTGTTCATGTAGAATATCCTGAAATACATATTTATCACTGTATTAGAAGCTAAGGTTCATTTAAGAATGCCAGCGTGCACCAAAGTTTGTGTTCTATAAAGTTGATCAACAATCTAAATAGTGGTAGAAAGCTGACAAAAACATTGTACAAGCGCAGTGCAGATGACAACCGCCTGAATCTTGTCACTGACTGTATTCTAATCACGTAATTCAACGATTGTTGCTCTTAGTAAAACAAGGTCTACTCTAAAGGATAAAATGGTTACCAAATGCTTCACTGTCTGTGAATTTAACTCCCGATACAATCTGCTGGCTTTAACAGCTGCAGTAGCCACATTTTTCATATCAGCAGCCCGTTCTCTCTGAGTATTCACAGTAGCTCGTTCATTCTCAAACTTCGTCAACTTAATAAATGTTAGCCCAAGTTCTCCAATTGTATCCCCCATATCTTGCTGAGCTTTAACAAGTGATTCAGCCTAATTTGAAATGGAACTATAAAAATTAACTGATAGCAAATAGAACAATAATCAGAGAATTGAATAGTAATGGATAAAAACAACAACAACTATGTCTCAATCCCAAACAAGTTGGGGTTGACTATATGGAATATCCACTTTTTCATTTAAGCTCATTTCCTATCCTCACTGCACTGAATTAAACAAAAGTGGAAAATAATTGTTATATATATTATATAAAAATAAAATAAGGTTAACCAAGTTTAAAACCTATCCTCAACTAGGAGATATCAACCTATATAGATCTTCTTCTTCCATTATGCCCTATCTATATAGCTACTTGAGAATTCAAGATAAACTGTGTTATATTCCTTCTAGAAAAGCACAAAAATACATTGAACTAGAATGAGAAACAATAAAATTGATGAATAGGCTGAAAAATACCTGCTTTGACGCATTACTAAGTTGCAGCTCAAGATTGTGCAACCTTTCTTTATTTGCCAGGAAATCCTTATCCTCCTCCTCAACAGATGACTTGATGCCACCCCAATCATTGGCAACAGATTGCTTCAATTCTTTGAACAACCTCAGCAAATCCCTACCAGCTTTAGCAGGGTGCACAACATCCTGGGGGCCAATGACATTTCCGGATTCCCCAAACAATTGTTTTGGCAACATTACTGCTCCATCCAATACCCTAGATGCGACATCAGTGGTGGTTGGCAAGGGAAGTTTCCCATCGACTTGCAAAAAGACCCTCAATTCATCACTCTTCTTAATGAGTGGATGTGATGCAAGCTTGTGCAAGTACTTCTCCAATGCCAATCTTCTTTGCTCGACAAACTCCTGTTTCTGCATGACTTGACTCTCGACAACACTTTTATCTGGCCTGGGAGGAATAAAATAACCTCTGTAACCTTCACTCAATCTGTCGGATAAAGTAACAATGTCTTTAAAGCGCCTCCGAACAGTGAAATCGGATCCTCCATAATCAGGTAAATTGGTTTTTGTGGTAATTAAATAGGTAACGTAAGTATTAGTGCCGGGAACAATTGAGGGCGATGCTTGTATTTCCTTGTGTGGATCGGAAACAGTAATATTCAAATACTCCAAGTTTAAAGGGGGGGAGATTGTAGGGTTTTGAATGGTGTTAAATTCTTCAACATCATCGGAAGATGCTAATAAGGGGTCGGAATCGTCCAAGATCGACGGGGAAAGAGGATGGTGAGAATCAGAAAGACCAGTCATGGCACTGCGGTAGTTAGAGTAGGATTTGGAGCTCAACTTGTCATCATCCTCAAGAGATAGATTCTCCATGCTTGCTCCTTTACCCATCATTTCACTGCCAAAATCTATTTACACCTCTGGGGTTTTTGACACTAATGTGAAACTCCAAGCTAACACCCTCTTTTCACAGAAAATTAAATGAAATGTGTCAATTAAGTTTTGGTTTTGTTTTAGGTGAAACTTTGATTAAGAAATGGCCCAATCCGCTAAAAAATATAATTAAGTTAATTTGGAACCAAATTAATATTTTCAAAACTTTCTAATCTTTTATAAAATACAAAAAAATACTACATTTTTCAACTACTTTAATTCTATTTAAACCATTAAAAAAGGGTAAAAGAAATTAGAATTTTTTCTCTTCTTCTTCTCCGGCGTTCTGCTCTTTTTCTTCTTCTTCCTTAAAAAATCCAACTACATCAACAAATATTCTCCACATTATCTTCCTCCTCATCCCCGGCCGTCACTCTCTCTTTCTGAAGTGAAGGTCGTGTTCGACTTAAAACGGATAAGTCATTTTTTTGAAAGATTTTACAATTTAGAACAACACACTCTTGATACTAAGTTCTTTTCTTGGGTTAATGAACAAGAAATCGTTCTGTAGATGTGAAAATTGAATAGTGGTGTAATAGTACCTATTATTTTTGTTTTTGAAAGAAAATCGACAAACCCAAAAAAACCCTAATTTTGAGGAAATGTATATGTATTGTTGTTCTTCGGTGAAGAGTCATTTTTGTTGCTTTTGTTCTTCTTTTTGTGACCATTTTGTCATATGATTGTAGAAATATAGTCTTGTTCAGTTGTCCAACATATATTTTATTTGTTGAAAGATTTGTCGTATGTTGCAACATATTAGTGATATGTTGATACATATTCCAACATAATTGTCATATGTTGGAACATGTCACATATGTGTTAGAGCAATAGAATGATCATCTGTAGTAACAGGTTACCCATATATTGAAACAAAAGATTCATCTGTGGCAACAAAAGGTACAGTTGTGGCAACAAAATGTTCATCTGTGTCAACATAAGTATAAATTGCTACCCTTATTATTTTATAATCAGTTGTAAACTCTCAACCTTTTTTTATTTACCTTGTAGATAAAATATCACAAGGAGCTTCATATGTGGCAACAACTCAATCTTTTGCTAGTGTTGCTTCCGCATCTAACATCAAATGCTCTTCTTGTCGATGCGAAGGATGTGAGCAGCAACATGAATATATTTATTAGTCGTGTTAAAGAACTCACTAATATTTCTAAGGAAATGACATATAATATTGATGTCCATACATCCAAGAAGATTTCACAACCTTTGAAGTGTAGGAGGTTGAAAATATTAATTTCCCGATCACTATCTATAATTAGTAAAAGAAAAAAAATCAATGAATACTGCTCAAGTGTTTTCCTCAATCGCAAAAGGCAAGGGGAAAGAGAAATAGAAAGAGAAAGAGGAAGAGAAAGAGAAAGAGAAGAAAGTCACCAGTTGTGATGTGAAGAAGCAACAATATCCATTTGAAGGTTTTATTATTTATTTTTTTATTTTGTTGGAACAAATGTCAATTATGTTGGAAAGGAAGAAATGTGGTATCTGTGGCAACATATATAGCCTTTTTTGTAAAAAATCACACAATTATCTGCATGTGCCTCAACAGAAAGGTGATATGTGGCAACATATATAACCTCTGTTGTAAAAAAATTCAAAGAATTATCTAAATTTTCCCCAACAGAAAGGAGATATGTGGCAACATATGTCACTTTGAATTGTCATATGTTGCAACATTATATTGTCAAAATTCAAAAAAAAATTAAAAAGGTAGAAAATAACTGTCATTTTTCCTCTCTTCTATAAAATGTCGTTTCATATTCCAAATTTAATTTACTTTTACTAATTTTCTTTTTGTTTCCTTCTTTCCTTTCATCTCTCTTGTTTGTTTCTCCATTATTCTTCTTCAAAGATCCAGTTTTTGTTGCGATATTTTCTACAACATAAGTGTAATTTGTTGCGATATTTTCTACAACATAAGTGTAATTTGTTGCTGTATTTTCTACAACAAGTCGTCGTTGCCCTCATCATTCCTAATTTATCGTCGATGACAATGTTTGTAATTAATGATAATGTTTTATTTTATCAGTTATGTTATGTTATATTGAGAACAAGTACACAGTATATGATGTTATGTTGCTCCAACCAATTCCCTTTTAACTCTATCTATCCACTACATGGTCAAATGTTGCTACATAAGGGTGATATGGTGTAAAATTTGAGGCATCTGTAGCAACAAATGAGTCCTCTGTAGCAATAGATAAGTCATATGTAGCAACATAGTTGCTACATGCCTCATCTGTTGCAACATTTGACTCATATGTTGCAACACATGGGGCATCTGTAGCAACATATGCCTCATTTGTTGCAACATTTGACTCATATGTTGCAACATATTTGTTGCAACATTTGACTCATATGTTGCAAAACATGGGTCATCTGTAGCAACATATGCCTCATTTTTTGCAACATTTGACTCATATTTAGCAACACATGGGTCATCTGTAGCAACATATGTCTCATCTATTGCAACATTTGACTCATATGTAGCAACATATGGGTTGTCTGTAGCAACATATGCCTCATATGTTGCAACATTTGACTCATATGTAGCAATACATGGGTCATCTGTAGCAACATATGCCTCATATGTTGCAACATTTGATTCATATGTTGCAACATATGGGGCATCTGTAGCAACATATGAGTCATCTGTAGCAACAATAACTTACTGATGTTATGTTATGTTATGTTAAGAACAAGTAAAAATGTTGGAACAGAAGTGCAAACTATGTTTGTTTATTTCGACCACTATGATAATTTTAATGGTTGTACACAACTACATAAGAATTTTCCATCCTTCACAGTATTCTTCTTGGTAATGCTTAAAAATAGAAAAAAAACCACAACAATCAACACGAAGATTAGCTTCCAGTTGTTACAACATTTGGTCTTCTTCTTCTCCTTCATCACCCATTTGTTACTTCTTTTAATATGACTTTCATCATCAATTTCCAACTCCTTAATTCTCTTCGCCAATCTCAGAATAACGAACTTGGATCGTATATCAACATCTTCACAATCCCTCCATCTAAGAAAGTTGCATGCATTCTCCTAAAATACACCACAAAGAAATTTAAATTAAACAAAAATCAAAATAAAGACAAACAACAGATCTCCAGACCAAGATGTAGAAATATACATACACGATAGCGTGGACAAGACCAAAACCTTCGACCTGGATTGTCCTTCGACCATGAAGTTTGCATTGAAAGTAAGTCTCCGTGTTTGCAACAAATTTTCACACCCAACATTCATGAGATCTCTAGTACTGAGCTATATTTAAAGAAATTAATTCTTACCCAACGGTTATATTGCAAAATTAATAATTTCATTGATTTGACAGTACATAACAGGCGAATCTCTTATTTAATGATTTGGTTTAACCAAACCAATCAATTAGTTACGTGTTAAAAAATAAAGAACAGAACAGGCTGATGAAATAAATAACATCATTATATCCCATGCACTCCAGAGATCCGAGATCCATGAACTCTAGAGAGAGAGGAGAGAGAGAAGAGAGAGAAAGTGAAGCGGCGAGGAATAAAATGAAAACCCTATCTTATCTTGAAATGAAAATGAAAACCCTTAATTATATCCTTTCTAGAAATGAAATAATGGGCCGATTGGGCCAGTTTTAGAGGTTGCAACAGATGACAATTTGATGGATGGATTAATCGATAAATTAAGCAATTTAGCAATTAAAATGTCAAATTGGACCATATTTTAGTACTTTGGACCATAATTAAGCAATAAAAAGATGCTATAACACTTTGAACAACGATTTCCAAAGGTGTTATATAATGGAATTACTTAGTCATTGTATGATGAACTAGTGGTATAATAGTATTTGTAAAAATAATGATAGAATTGATGAAGGTTGTTGTATTAGACCATAATTTTATACTTAGACATGTTATAGGACTATATATTAGTGCTATATGTTGTATTAGGTCACAATTTAATTGAACTAATACAAAAAACCACATATTAGGTTATCCATATGTTGCAACATATGACAAATTTGTTGCAATTTCAACACAAAATTCAACAGATTATCAAACACAATGTACATCTGTTGCCATAGATGACAATTTGATGGAAGCATTAATCGATAAATTAAGCAATTTAGCAATGAAAAATGTCAAATTGGACAATATTTTAGTTCTTTGGACCATAATTAAGCAATAAAAAGATGCTATAACACTTTGAACAACGATTTCCTATGGTGTTATATAACTATCATATGGAATTACTTAGTCATTGTATGATGAACTAGTGGAATAATAGTATTTGTAAAAATAATTGATAGAATTGATGAAGGTTGTTGTATTAGAGCATAATTTTGTACTTAGACATGTTATAGAACTATATATTAGTGCTACATGTTGTATTAGGTCACAATTTAATTGAATTAATACCAAAAACCACATGTTAGGTTGTAAATATGTTGCAACATCTGACAAATCTGTTGCAATTTCAACACAAAATTCAACAGATTATCTAACAGAATGTACATCTGTTGCCACAGATGACAATTTGAAGGATGGGATAATCTATAAATTAAGTAATTTAGCAATGAAAAATGTCAAATTGAACCATATTTTAGTACTTTGGACCATAATTAAGTAATAAAAAGATGCTATATAACTTTGAAGATGGAAAGAACTTTTACGGTTCCAACCTAGCCCAAACAATAACCTCAATAATGGCTGACATGGGCCTTACCAGGAACACCGGACTAAGCCAAGTTCTTTCTGTCCCTAGACTACACTACCTCGACCTTAGAGACATCGGAACAGTCCTTTTCTCACCATGTCTTAATAGTTGAAGTTGTTGTTAGTCCAACACGAGTTGCTTAGCCTATCATTTAGGCTATAAAATTCTTTTAAAATAGTTTCATTAATAAAAGATGAAAGAGAAATACCTTAATTGGGGATCCGTCCGCAATAA
>JAJONR010013765.1:0-14699 GCA_029582245.1 Solanum etuberosum
AAACTGGAAAAAGAAACTCCAAAAACTTAACTTCAATTTCCTTCTGCTCGCAGAAACTTAGAGCTGGTTTCGCTTTGATTTCAGTTGTCTTCTGTATTCCATCTGCTTGAACCGAAAGATCACCATTTTCAGAAAATGACACTCGGGTTTTTGTCCAAAATCTTCTATACCATATAAACGGTCATTTTTTTATGCAGAAAGATCTGTTTATTAATCCTTGCCCATTTGAGATTGGGGATCTATAAATGCTAGTATTTTTGTGGTAGAAAGATCTATTTGTATTGATATGTACTCGGTATTTCCTTTATTAACCCCCTCCCTCCTCTGGAATTCTTACA
This sequence comes from Solanum etuberosum, assembly GCA_029582245.1. Taxonomy (NCBI): domain Eukaryota; kingdom Viridiplantae; phylum Streptophyta; class Magnoliopsida; order Solanales; family Solanaceae; genus Solanum; species Solanum etuberosum. The sequence continues at coordinate 339 of JAJONR010013765.1, forward strand.
GTTGCAAACTTGTAATTTCTCTTCAGTTTGAGAAGTTTCGCCATGATATGCCCGATGGTTGGGGATTGGCAACTGATGGAAACGTCCTTTATGGGAGTGATGGATCTTCTACATTGTATCAGATTGACCCTCAAACTATGAAAGGTTTTGTCATCTGAAGGTCAAATTATGATTCAGTTGTTTTATTCTTCATATAAGAATGTATTATTTTTTTCTTATGCTTTTTTTTTCCCCTCATTCTTGCAGTAGTTAATAAACAAATCGTAAATTATCAAGGTGATGAAGTACACAGACTCAATGAACTAGAGTATGTTTATGACGAAGTTTGGGCAAATGTTTGGATGGTATGGACTTGTTCTCCCATAACTTCCTCTTTAGAACGATTGATTTCCTACTATACATCACAATTATATTTATCCAACATGAATCTGAGAAAGGTATTAGGGACAATCTTTTCTCTAAATACGAACCAGAGCATCTTGAGATTCTTTTTGAAACTCAATCTGTATTTTACTTGTTCTGCTGGTGTGAGGACTTGTGCGCAAGTTCATTTCTGGTACCTTATAGTTATACTTATGGGGCTACAAGGCATCATCGTTAAGACGCAATGACTGCTTTGTCTGAACTCAATATATGAGTTCTGGATATTGTACCTTATCACTGAACTCGGATCAATTGCTGCTCTTTGATTTACCGCGTAGTGGTTTCTTCGATTTCTATGTTTAATAAAGAGCTTTCTTTAATAACACGAGCAACCAAAATGATAGAGGATATTTTCTGAGTATATAAGTTCTCAGTGTTGTCAAAGAATCACTTCAGAATTCAGATCCTTATAAAAAAGTATCACTCAGAGACATCTTTAAACAACGGCGTTCTTGTAGGCAACACTTCACATCACCTGGACAGAGCTTCAGTGAGTGCACGAAAGCGCTAATGCATGAGCCTCAACAATCATGGCTTGCACTGTCTTGAAGCGAGTGTGGCACTGAACTCTCTTAGGTGGTAGTCCAGTTTAGAAACCAAGGCACTTAAGCATTTGCCTGAGTGTCCATAGGCTCCGTCTTGCATGAGACATTAGGTATCAATTAACAAAACAATTGGTTGTTAATAAAATAAGAAAAACTAGTCCGTAAGTTTGAATTGGAGACTCAAAGCTGCATCGTCACAACTGGATCAGGTATTTAAATTGGTTTTTGAATTGATTGATTTATAAAAAAGTGATTTTTGAGCTTGATTGACAAAGCTTTCTGTTTCATATAGTTCACTGAATTGTTTCCAACTCCTTTATATCTATAATTACTTTGTACTTATAGTTATTTCTGTATTTATGCCTTTCTTCACCAAAGTGTGCATTAACTGTAATTTGTGCTCAGGTCCTAGCAAACTTTTGTGTTTTCGTTTGACAGCACAACAGTTCTAGTTAAAATCATTGTACAATATCTTCTGTTTGATTCATGAAGCCCAAACCATTTGAGTAATTTCTTTTACAACTTAAGGGTGGTGTAGGGTTAATTCTGACGCAATGTCAGCCTTCCTCTGCAGACTGACTGTATAGCTAGAATATCACAAACAGATGGTTCAGTTCTTGGATGGATTCTCCTCCCTAATTTGAGGTTCTTCTATCAATTCTTTCCTAGTAGCATCATTCCAATATATGGAAATTTATTACTCCATGAAAAAGTTCTATTTAGAGTGAAATGATGTATTAGCTTCTATTTCTTATGCAGAGAAGGATTGCTACATAATTTGAGAAAGGTTAGTGTTCTATAGTAACTGCTTTAGGTTTCTGTTTATGATGTTTACTTGGACCTTTGGAACATTTTCTTTAACACTTACTTTTCTGCAGCAAATTGATGTGCTGAATGGCATAGCATGGGATAGGGATGGTGACCGTCTTTTTGGTAAGCTCCATCATATATATTCTTTTGTTCTTTAGTAACAAGTATACCATAACGAGGAAATATTCATTACGCCAAATTATATCTTTATTCAGTCACAGGCAAATTATGGCCGAAGCTTTATGAGATTAAGTTGCACCCTTTGAAGACACCATTCAACGGAGACATCAAGCAGATGTGCATGCCCCCGGCATTTCCATTTTCATGATCCCTGCAGTGGATTATTCTTTTGCAAATTCTGAATTATTCTGTTAGTGCATCGATTTTGGGGTCTAGATAGATAGAGAGAGAGAGAGAGCCACATGCAGATTTTGGGAGTGTACTGTGTACACAGATTTTTGTACATGTACTTCCTTATGCCCAGAAAAGAAGCAAATTGTAGATACTCAACTCAATTATTATTTGGCTTAGAGTAAAATGCAACTCAAATAGAAACGAAAGATGACGTTTATGGTCGAGTCTACTATTCAACTTTTCATTTGATTTTTAGTTTGACCCTTCAAGCTTCAATAATTGATCAATTTCTTGCATGATAATACCAGTTAGAAAAGCAAAATAAATGGCACCTTCATCAAACTTTACATGGGAAAAAAATGATTATTTTGTTGGGAATACCTCTCTGATCAAACACAGTTACAATCTTTATAGTTTTTATGAAGCTTTTGCGTGGATCGTTTATTTTGGGGTGGTCATTAATTTTTTGCTTCTTCGGTTCATTTAATAAAAATTTATGGGCCAAAATATGACCGAATTTTGCAAAGCAAAAATTGTGTAGTATCTAATTCACAAAGACATAAGTTTAGAAAAATTTTGCCCTTATACGACAAAAATTCTATATAATTAAGTTATGCCTCTGTGGGTTCTATGCCTCTATTGGTGCAAATTTCGTAGGAACTAAAATATGTTTTGTAAGACATAACTTTGTGAGTTTTGAATTGAACTTGTGACTCTATCGGCGTAAGTCTCGTAGGAACTAAAATATGTTTGTAAGACATAACTTGTGTGTAGGAACTAAAATATATTTTGTAAGACATAACTTGTGTGGGTTATGAATTTTTTAACGCATAATGTTCTACCGTAAACTAAGTTATGCCTTATAAGACATAGCATATTTCTAGTAGGACTAACATAACTTGTGTTATATTATGATACAAAATTTCAACATTAGGATTATTTTCCACCACTTTTTAGGGAGAAAACTAAAGAGCACCGATAAATAGAGGCATTGTGCGAATGAACCATTTTTGTTTGAAGATTTCTCGCCGCATAAGGATGCCACAATTTTGTTATCTTAAATATCACAGCTTTTAAATTACAAAACGTTAAGAGTTTTAGTTGAAAACAAACTCCCTACTCTTATTCAACCAAAACGTCCTCTCTAAAAAGGTTTCGCATTCCACTTTTGCATTATGTAAGAATGTATCTCAACTTTACAGCCATCATACAGAGGCTCTCGAAGCCAATTCCATTCTTTGGGATCAAATTATGGATTGCAATTCTCACTTGCATTGTTCTTTTCGTCCTCGTCTGCATCACTACTCTCTGTATCATCATAACCAGGCAGCGCCGCCGCCGCCGTAAGTCCTTGAAGCCAATGGGGATGAGAAGTATCCCAGAAAAACAAGTGATAGTTTCTACTAGTAGAACAACTAAGCCTAGTTATCAATTCAGATTGATAGAGATTCAAGCAGTAACAAATGACTTTGCTGATGAAAACGTAGTTGCTTGCGGAGATTATGCCATTGTTTATCATGCTATCATGTTTGGCAATACTAGAGTTGCAATAAAGCGGTTGCTCAGTTGCAGGTAAATATGTAGACAATTACAATTAGTGCCTTGATAGAACTTAAGCTCATTCAATATGATTTATGTCAATTGTATTGTTAATTAACAGGTTCAAATTTTAGCCTGCTTAATACAGGCAGGATCAATTTTTTCGTTGTATCTTATTATTCGATTCTCGCTTCAAACACTGAATGAATGTCAGGACTAAAGCGAAGGAATTTACAGGGGAGGTGGAAGTATTATTGGGACTCAGACACAAAAACTTGGTGAAATTGCTTGGTTATTGTTTTGAAGGAAACTACAGGTACTACAAATACTCTCTCTCTATATATATATACTCAATAGCCATTCTTAATTCATTGAATGCCAAATTTGTTTGTAATTATTCGATCAGGATAATCGTGGAGGAGTACGTAGACCATGGCAATCTAGGGCAGTGGCTTCATGACTGCATCAGTGAAGTTAGCCCCTTAACATGGAATATACGGATGAACATTGTGCTTGGAATTGCAAAAGGGTGTGTATTTAATTAACGAATTAAGTTCTTTCTCTTTTGAATCCACGTCGACTATATTATCTAATTTTGTGCAGTTTGGCTTACCTTCATGAGGATACTGAACCAGCTGCTATAATACATCAACACCTAAAGTCAAGTAGCATTTTGCTAGATAGGCATTGGAATCCAAAGATTTCTGATTTTGGTATCACCAATTTCTTAGATTCTGATGAAAGGAGTAATCACCCAATAACAACCCCTCCTGGAATGTCAGGGTGAGTTAGTTTCTTGGTACACTCTGCAATTCTTTAACTTATGTTGCTCGAACTCTTCAAAAATGTTCTCATCTTACAGATCCAACACAGTTGCTATAGCATTTTAACACAAGCCCCTCTTTTTTCGATTGATTTACAACTTTCTTTTTTATGGCCTGTTTCAGCTATCTTGCACCAGAATATTTATCCACTGGAATTTTAGACGAGAAGAGTGATGTTTACAACTTTGGTATACTTATCATGGAGATCGTATCTGGAAAGCCTTCCATAGAGTACACTACCACAGCAAATGAGGTTAAAAAAATTCTACTCTTTTTTGGCATAATAGCTCATTCAATTCTATTCCCACAAAACAAGAAAAAAATGGAGATATATTCAATTTGCAGGAATATTTAATTGACTGGATGAAATCAATGGTGGCAAGCCAACAATATGATCAAATAGTGGATCCAAAGCTACCAGAAAGGCCTAGTATGAAAGAACTGAAAATACTTCTGCTCATTGCACTTAGATGTGTTGATCCAGATGTCAAAAACAGGCCTAAAATGGGAGAAGTGATCCATATGCTGCAGCCGCGCGATTTACTACTCAGCGATGTAAACGTGATTCCTCTGCTTCATCATAACTTCAAAAGCATTAATAAAAACGAATGCGTTTAATCTTTATGTTACCGCTCATAATGTATAAGTAACCTGAAAAATAAGACAGATAACTTGTTATTATAACATGTTAGATCACATTATCACACTAATAGTTTGGAAACAGCGAACCTATAACAGGTAAGTTTGTCCAAGAAAATTTTGCTAAAGTAATCGAGTTGTGGTGCCAACATTCCCTTGTTTACTCATTTTAGTCACTACTGCTTAGAATGGTCAGAACAGAAAGATTTTGTTTGAATATTAATCTTCTTATTCGAGTAAATATCATGAAAGGGCACTCAACTATATAAGTTCATATTATAAAAAATACTTTTTTTCTTTACATACAAATCACTTTAACTATGGAGGAATGCGGAGGAAAAAAAGACGAGAGAGCAAGACACAGGAGGCTCTGTATCAATGGAGTCTCATCATCCATACATTATGAATTGATGGGTATATTCGTATATTCATATCATAATGAAAAGAAAATTGATTTATAGATAGAATCAAATATGCAATATTTACCGATAAAAATATTCGGTTATTGGGGGAAAAGGCACCTTCTTTTTTTTCATTGCATAAAAATCACTTATCCATTCCCTGAAATTTATTCTTGCAATATGTAAGAATATTATTAATTTATTTTGACGTTTTTTCCTAGCCCGCTCAATACTTGCAGTGTTGGTCCATGGTCTAATACAAGTTTTATTTTAGCCGGTGTTCGATACTCGCAGTGGAGTCTGACTAAATTTTGATTTGCATCGAGAAGTCCCGCATTGGGAGGTAAAGCACTCTCTAACAAAGGTGACTCCGTACCATAGAGGACTCAAACCTAATATCTCTGATTAAAGATGAAGGAATACTTACCGCTCCACCACAACCCTCGTTGGTCTAATACAAGTTACTTTAAGGATATTGTTAAGATGTTTATGTACAATAGAGCAAATGTAATAGTATTGACCCATTTGGCCATTAAAGTTGATATTGCAAGGTGGCTAAACAAATATGATAACCTAAAGCAGAACTTCAATGAGTTGACCTTAAAGGTTTTTGTTTAAAAACACAAAAAAAAAAGTTCATCAAAACAAATATTTAATTTGTACAAGAACAAATTCATATTTCAGTCCGTTCTAGTTAAAATCAATTAAGATTTAGTTTGAAATGGTTAATCCCCATTAGCTTAATAGTACATTTAATTAAATTCAGCTGAGCCTTTAATTAAATTTGTTTAAATTCTAAGATTATCTACTTCAAAGGAGTCCTAAATCTATGATAATAAATAAGTGTTATTATGCTTATATACTCCTCTCTCTTCTTCTTTTTTCTGCATGAACATCCCATATGCATCGAATCCAATATGGACTCATATTCTCAGTATCCTCAATATTTGGTAGGGTGAGCTTTAATATTTCGAGTCAGCCTTTTCAATTGTTCACAAGAAAAGGGATGATGATATTTGAGTTCTCAGGATCAAAATTCAGCGGAGACCAAAAAATACTAGGTAATTCTCGTTATCTGTCTGCCTTGGTGGACTGAGTTACTTGGTACCTATTGTTGGTGGAAAGTGGTAGGTATCCCGTGGAAATAGTCGAGGTGCGCAAAAGTTGACCGGACACCACGTATCCCGTGGAAATAGTCGAGATGCGCCAAAATTGATCTAGACACCATGTATCTCATGAAAATAATCGAGGTGCGCAAAAATTGATCTGGACACCACGATCATAAAGAAAACAAAAGAGAAGCTAATATTGGCTATGAGCTTGGAATGCACCCATTGAAGTATAAATGGATTAAAGACTCCAAAATAGTCCATCTCCAAGTTCTTCTAAATGTAGATTTTATTTATGTTGGAATTTGTTATTTTATTTCTATTGTATTTCTCATTTTATTTGTAGAATTCTAATACTTTTGACATAATCTAAATGAATTTCTCTTAAAAGTTAAGTCGTTACATTTTTATAAAGTCTCTTTACTTTTTCATAAAACTTTTTCAATCATGGGATGTACTTAATTTTTTTATTAAGTGGTAAGTAAATGAATCTTGAATATATCCCTTGAAATAATTCAAAAGAACTTTTCTTTTCGTTTGAATAAACCCTTGAAATAACTCAAAAGAGCTTTTCTTTTCAAACAATTAAAAAGAGCTTTTCTTTCTAAACAACTCAAAAAGAGCCTTTTCTTTTCTAACAACTCAAAAAAGAGCTTTTTCTTTTTAAGTAAATATCAAAAGAGTTTTTTCATTCATAAAATTTCACAAATTTAAGATAGCCAAATAAAATTTAACTCGTCATATTAATCACATGTTAGTGAATATTTTAAATACTTAAAACCTTTTTGAGATGTTAATAAGAACCCTTATATCTTTGATTTTTATAAGATTCATTTGTTAAGTCTTTTAAAAATAATAAAAGGTTTTCTTTAAAAAAAAATTAAAATTGACGATTCTGTTTTCAAAATAACATTTTTTGCCAAGATATGAAAAATAGTTTTGAGACTTTGAACATTAGTTTCAAAATTAATGTACCACGAAAGTCACTTCTTTTTTTCTTTACATAAAAATCACTTAATTGTACCTATATTTACTTAAAAATTACTTTGCCTAAAAATGCACAAATTCGACGAAAACTCATTAGATTTTTTTTAAAACAAAAACTTGCATGACATATCAACTTTCGTGAATCCACTTAATTTGCATCCAAAATTAATTAAGTCCATTTATATTACCCAATCATTAACCCCAAAAATGATTAAGATTTTTTTTTGAAAAAAAATAAGACCACATCCATTCCCTAAAATTTATTCTTGCAATATGTAAGAATATTATTTACTTTTTTTGGACGTTTTTTCCTAGTGCTTAATATTGTTGTGTTGGTCTAATACATATTGCTTCAAGGATATTTTAAGATGTTTAGTTAGGTACAATAGAGACAAATATAATAATATGGATACATGAAAGTTGGTGAAGAGATAGATCAACAAATATGGTGATCTAAAACAACACTTCAATAGAGGCCTTAAAGGTTTTTGTTTAAAAAAACAAAAAAACAAATCTTTATATATATAAATTTTGAAGTTTATTTTTCTAATTTTATATGCAAAGTTATTAAAACATAACTTTAATCAATTTCTTCTAATAAAAAGTTCAATTCTAATAAATGTAATTCTTTTAATCCCTCTTGAAACATATTTTCTGATTTAGAGTGTTTTCTTGTTTGTTGAAACCATACCAAGGCTCATTTTTGGGATTATATTAGATTCTCAATCCTTTTTTTTTTTGAATTTTAATCCTTAGTCATTGATATCATACGCTTTACTAAAGTAAATTTTACAAAAAATTAGTTATGTTCATTTATCATTTGAATTCATATTTTTTAATTGACATATTTAAATTCTAATAAATAGCTAAAATAGGACAATATATTCTATGAAGTAAAATTATCAAAACTAACAAATTTTAGATTAAAAATAATGAAACCTGATTCAACAAGTTGTTAGCTTGAATCACTTTTCGATGCTTTAATATGCTTAATACAATGCTTAAAGATTTGGTATATAAAAAGAAAAAAGTTGGCAATTTACTTTGGATTTTCTTGTTTTTATAGAAATAATTGTTTATGAGATTTGTAGAAAGGACGAGAAAAAGAAAATATGAAAGGTTAAAAGAGAAATACACCTTATTCGAAGAAAAATGTAAAATAAACAATTTTTGGTCTCAAGTTTTTTTCTGAAAGATCCTTAGATTTCTTTTAAGCCAAACTCCATAAATATATTCACCATATACCAACCTAAATAATTGGGCAGCTTAGATCTTCCCTTTTGAACTGGCTATAATATAATGTAGTGCAAATATGTATTCTATCTAGTCAGTTGTTATTGACATTTGTCTTCGAATCCATCCAAGTAATCTGCTCCATATTATTTTTCGAATACGTGTATTTTATGTTAATTAATATAAATATTTTAAAAATATTATAATAAATGTGTGATAAGTTGGAGTGCAATCCTTTACTGAAAATGAATAAGAACCCTTACAAAGTTTGAAATGTGGGCACCTAAGTGTGATATGATTGAATCTTATTAAACAACTTTGTTGGTATATTTTTCATATTAATCTATCATGATCAGAATTAGTTAAGAGGATTATAATACCAAATTAGGCCTAAAAATTTACAAATGACCAATCTAGCATAAGTCATTAAGCTCCAAAAGACTCGGGCAATCAGCAATAATTAATTGGAGTAAATAATGCTACTGTATGTTTTCTAATCGTTTAGTGCGTCAATAGTTGATTGTTTTTCGTAGACATATTTTGTTAAGTAATATATTTCCTCATTTAGCAAAACAAAAAAGTTGATTGTTTTATGCATTACTTTACAGAAAAACTCAAAACTCTATGAGAAAAAATATATTTTTTAAAATTACGTGTGTAGTACAAATTTAAAATACATCTTCAATATTTTGCATACAAAATATGAGAAACATTTATATGTTACATAATCGTACCTGATGTGTACAAAATGGTGACGTTTAATTGGGCCTTTAACCACATTTTAAATTAGCCCTTTAATCTGCCATCATTCTTAAATAAATTGAGTGCCCTTGTCATTACTCATTTTATTCTGCTGTCATTCTTAGATTGAGTGGCCTTGTCATTACTCATTTGATATAAAATACATTTTCCTTCATCGTTCTAACAATATTTGTTCACGATTTTGCACATTTCATAAGAAACTATAAATAAAATGGTAATTTTATTATATCACCATTTGAATATAATAAATACAATGTCTTGGAAAATGTAATAGGGAAATTACTATAATTAATGATAAGGGTAAATTAGGAACTAATTGTAAAACTATCTATTGATTTCATAAAGTAGACAAATATTGTTGGACATCCTAAAATAATATAGTGGACAACTATTGTTAGACAGAGGAAGTACTTTTCTGATCATCCCACAAGCTTGTTGAGGCCCGAGGGACAGGGATAGACCGGAATGGCTGATGTTTTAAACATATTTATCTTTATCATCACTATATCGACAAAATATTTAGTGAAATTTCACATCTTTTTCATTAACAAATAGATATTTATTGAATTAAAAAAAATAATCTTAAAATTATTTTTTAAACTCCAAAAATGTCAGGTGACTTTAGAAACTACCTCGTCTACTTTTTACCCCTCCAGGCCCTCAAATAAAAAAAAAATACTCAGAGAAAGACTCTCCCGCGGCAAGGTTTTACACATAGGGCCAGCTGCTTTCTTTATCTCGCTTGCCCTTAGTCCGTCTAGCGCCTTTCGGTTGGGGTCCGCCCTGCAGATGGATCCTATCCCCTATATCGAACACTCATTCCTATCTATTGATAGAAAGATCTTCGTCAAATACCGAACTTTGCCTTTTTTTAGGAATTACTCATATCCAAAGCAGCTTTTCCGTAATACGTAAAAGCTTCTCGTCTGTGGTGCCAGTCCAACAATCTGGTGGTCTTTGACTATGGCCTCGAGGTCCAGCGGATCAATCCAGAATTGGGGATCCTCTCGACCATAGAAAATTAGTTGATAGAAAAAGGAAATCTGCTCTCGAGTGAAAAGGCAAGTTGTCAACTAAGAAAGACCGGAAGTCCATGCTCGCGGAGCGGCATACCGAAAAAAAGAAAAGCCACCTTATGGCGACTACCTTAGTTTTACTTCACATAGCTTTTCGTCTCCTTGATCAAGTCCCTATTTTAAGGCGTAGCTGGCATAAGATGGGTACACCCGATATTGTCTTGGGAATTATCAGTATATATAGTAGCATACTGGACTCCATCTACATAAGTAGAAGCATTCAAGAATCACTTGACAGTTCTTATTTCAAGTCTTTTTTCTACTCAATCATAAAATTGGTCTGGATTAAGTTAAATAAAAGAGGGATTAGATTTTTCTTGGTTGGGTTGGGTCTAGGTCAGATCCTGGAGGTAAAAAAAATGGGTGAGGTAATCTTCTAAAGTCACTGACATGTTTGGAATCAATAGACCGATTTTATGATATATTTTTTAAATTTAATTTGTTAACAAAAAGAGTATATATACATTATTTATTATACAATGATTATATATATATACAATAATTATATCCACTTTAAATTACAAAAATAAAAGGTATATTGCTATATTTTCCCTTCTAATTGTTATCTAATCAAAAAGTATAATAAATACACTTACAACTAGTGAACTAGACATCTTAATCTTATGTACACTCCCTTAATTTTAAAAACAAAAACCAAAAGACGAACCTTTCCAATCTTTTGTACACCTTTAATTGTCAGTGACGTGGGATGTCAATTTGTACACCTTTATTTTCCGATCAAGATTCTTTTCTTCCATTATTTAAAAAAATAGGAAAAGGACTTATTGTAACTTAGAGTTGATATATTGTTATTACAAAAGTAGTTTTTATATATTTTTATCGTAATAGAAGTGATTATATATATCTTTATTATTATAAAAGTGGTATATATATACTTTTATTTAGGGCCGTTCATGGTTATGGTTTAAAAATCAAATCGAACCGCAATCCGAATCAAACCGATTAAAAAAACTGATATTTGATTTGATTTGGTTAGGTTTAGTTTTATATTTTGAAAAACCGACACTATTTGGTTTGGTTTTGGTTTTACTAAAAAACAACCGCAAAAATAACCAACTCGAACCGATAAATTAGATATATAAATTTTATAATTATTTATATATTATTCATAAATAAAAGATAAATATTTTGTTAAATTTTAATCAAATTAAGTATTTAATTTTTACCATTTTCTAAAGCCCAACACTTAAATTTTAGCTCAACTATTACAATCCTAAGTCCAAGTCCATCAAAATTCATTATTTTAGCTTTTACCTACCCTACCTCACATAAGATAGTCACACTCTCTTAATTGAATCACTTTGTTCGTGTAATAATAACTCTAGTATTGCTTAATTGTTTAATTGAACCGACAATAACTTTCATATGGATTGTTCATGTACTAGCTATTTGTGTCTATTGAGATACACATGTCGTAAAAAAAAATTATTACTTTCAAACCGAAAAAATCAGAAAAACTGTACCAAACCGACAATAACCAAATCGACGGTTATTTTTTTGTTTGGTTTGGTTTGGTTTTAGAAATTTAAAAAACTGACTAGATTGGTTTGGTTTTGGTTTTAACAAATAACCGAACCACGAACACCCCTACTTTTATCATTATAAAAATGGCTTACATATATCAATTTTTTCTCATGATAGTAAAAACATTAAGTTTCAATTTTTTATTTTTAAAAAATCTACATAGGGGTATATATGACCCTTCAAACAAAGTGCAGGATATATTTGATCTTTCTCATTCATGATTTTTTATTTTTTTTTACTTTTTTTGTTCAATGAGTAATTTGAGTTTTAAATATCTCCATTATAAATCTATTTGCTCATTACTAAAGTATTTGAGTTTTTTTATTCTTATCTAATTTTTTTGTTTTCATTTTAGTGTAAAAATATCATGAATAAAAAGAAAAGTGTGAATGAAAAAAAAATTAAAACTATTTTTTACGGCTATATTATAATTTATTTTTTGTATTTGTAAAATTAAAATCGGGACATCTAAATAAATTTTACAAAAAAATGAATGAAAAAATAAATTTGACCATCAAAATAATAAATTCAAAAAATATATTTTTAAAATCAAAATTAAATATAAAATTATTTTTTCACTCCTATTAGACCAAAAGTATATGTCCGATTCATTTGTGTAATAACAGAAATATATAAATTCTAAATCGGCACTTTTAAAATTAATTCAGTACATTTTACTTCTCTATATATACCTCTTCCATTTGATCCTTTTTCCGTCACCATTTACAAACACTTTGCCCCCTCTATTTCATCATTTATTTTCCTCCTTCCCATCTTATTTGCAACTTAATAAAGAATGACCTGTATGTAATTCTTTTTTCTATTTTGTTTCTTCCTTTCTAAATGAAAACTTAAAATAGTTAAAGATCAGTTAGAAAATTAACTTGTTCTTCAAGTGCCCTTTCAACTCAAAACAGGTTTCTCACTCCACTTGAAGCAGCAACAAATGACTTTGCTGATGATAATATAGTTGCTTGTGGAGATTATGCTACTGTTTATCATGGTATCATGTTATGCAATACTAGAGTTACAGTAAAGCGGTTGCTCTGTAGCAGGTATAATTTAAAATGGATTTAAGTTATATACACCGACAATATATATATTTTACATTATCAATATAGTTTAGTCTAATGCCTAAATGGTCACTCAATTTATATAACGGTTAAGAGTTTCAGCCTCCGTAAGAAGGTTTATTGAATGCTTCATCTTATCTTAGTATTCGCTTCAAATACTGGATGCCAGGGCTAAAGCGAAGGAGTTTACAGGGGAGTTGGAAGTATTATTGGGTCGCAAACACAAAAACTTAGTGAAATTGCTTGGTTATTGTTTTGAAAGATACTACAGGTATCTATCTATACTCCATCAGACAGCCATTCTTAATGCATTGGATGACGAATTTGCTTATGATTCGATCAGGATAATCGTGGACGAGTATGTAGACAATGTCCATCTAGGGCAGTGGCTTCATGATTGCATCAGTGAAGTTAGCCCCTTAACTTGGAATATTAGGATGAACATTGTGCTTGGAATTGCAGAGGGGTGTGTCGTGTGTGTTTAGTTAATTAAATTCATTTTCTTCTGAATCCACATTTAGGAGACTGAAACATTTTTGGTTATTTTGTGCAGTTTGGCTTACCGTCATGAGAATACTGAACCAGCTGCTATAATACATCAAAACCTAAATTCAACTAACATATTGCTTGATAAGCATTTCAATCCAAAGATTTCTGATTTTGGTATCACCAATCTCTTAGGTTCTGATGAATCGAATAATTACCCAATAACACCCCCACCTGGAATGTCAGGGTGAGTCAATTTTTCCAATTATTCCAACACAAGTGCTATCGCATTTTTGAAGAGCCTAAGCAACATAGTTATAAAACACAAGTCCATCTTTTTTCGATTGATTTGTAACTTCCTTTTTATATGGATTGCTTCAGCTATCTTGCACCAGAATATTTTTCCACCGGAATATTAGACAACAAAAGTGATGTTTACAGTTTTGGTGTACTTATCATGGAGATTATATCTGGAAAGCCTACCATAGAATACACTATCACAGAAATTTGAGGTTTTTTTTTTTTTTTTTTTTTTGCATAATCATTAATTTTATT
>JAJONR010013766.1:0-18111 GCA_029582245.1 Solanum etuberosum
GTGTCGGATCGTGACACCCGATCCAATCAACATACCACAATCACAATCACAATCACAATGTACATTCTCATAATCATACAATCAAGAGGTGATTCATGACATATAGTTATTCGTTCATACTCATTTACATTAGGTGTGATCAATAATGCAACATTCGCATACATACATGCAATACAATGAAGCAATTACTAACATATATCACACAAACATGAAATCACAACCATCACCTACCTCGAACAAAGCTTGAATCCCCTAAGAAACTTGATTCTTCCCCTTCCGGATTCTTTCCGTTTGTTCTTGGTCTACAAACAATAATAATAATGCGAGAATCAATAAATAAGACCTAAATACCCGAATTATAATCAATAAAGTAACCCTAGGTCAAATCCTTGATCCCCATACCCAGTTTAGGGTTTCTTTCACCATAAATCTCAGATCTAAACCCTCCCTCATCGATAATTACCCAAGAAACTAAGTTCTACGGATCGAAAAAATGGGTTCGGGGAGTGAAAACCTTACCTTTAGCCTTAAGAATGGTGAAAAACTGTCAAGAAAACACCTGGGTTCATTCCTTGGCTCTCAAAGTCAAAAATTACAGAATAAAATATTTTTGGGGTTTATTTCCGACTTTAAGTCGCGTCTGTCCCGCCACAACGGTCCTCACCCCGCTACAGCGGCCCCACCCTGGCGGAAAAATCCCACCTTGGCGGCTTGCACGGAAACAGAGAGCTAATTAAGAGTTCCAAACCCCCAATTCACAACACACCTTCACCCCACGACACTCAGCAAATACCTGTTCACGCTAAGACCATTTTCGAGAGTTCCACTCGCCCGAATTCGATTTCGTAAAGTCGTACGGGTTCCTTAACGTCTTAGTTATCTGCTCATATGATTAAATTCATAATTTGATCTCCCGTTTGTTACCAGATTTCCCTAGATCTTACTGACTCTGATTTCGTCCAAATCTGGACTAGGTTGGGAAATTTCAAGATACTACCAAAAAGTTTTTCGGTCCAAAAATTTTCCTCATTGGCTTTTCTATAACGACGGAATCGGTCGTTACATGAAATATGTAAATAAGGAAAATGTCTTCCTTTAAGACAAAACAATTTTTATTACTAGCATTCTATATTTATTGTATCTTCCCCATGCACCCAACGCCTCCAACCTCTATCCCTTGACCATTACAAAATGCTTTTAAGATAACATTCTTTTTCTTTTTCATACTTACCAAACATTAAAAATAAGTTAAAAAATCAACCTCTTTTCCACAAAAACATTTTTCATAAAAAAAATATTCTCCTTCAAATCAAGCACACCCTAAGTTTCTTATTTTATCTTTAGTAAAATGATTTATAGCCACATAAATTTTTGTGGTCCCTTATAAAGCTTCATAACATGAGGGTAATTTTAAACTATACTCTAAAGTTGAATAGTAAATTTTGGCCATTTTTCTCTAAAATATTGACAAATGAGTCCACTCATTACGCGTTATAGCTCTATTAGGGTCAAAGATAAATACGAAATAATTTGCTAACAACAAGAGTATATATGAATCAACAGTATAACAAATGGTAAAATTAAACAATTTTTTTTATAAAAAAAAAACCACAAAGACAAATTTAAATCTTTTTCTCTTTTATACAACATATTAGATAAATTGAAGGAGGAGGAAACTTACACCCACACTTTGCTCTGCAACATTACCTGAAATGTTAAGTTGAATTAATACATTAAAATTCAGAGCTATTAAAGGATTTAAGTTCTACTTATTCCTCTGTCACAATTTAGACTTACTTTCGAAAGTCAAACTTCTTAATTTTAGTCATGGATTTGAATATAGAAATTATGTGAAAAATATTATACAAGTCATAATAATTAACAATTCAAAATATTTAAAAAACGTGTATGAATTAAGGTCAAAAGCTCGAAATTCGAGCACTGTCAGATAAATTGAAACGGAGGAAATATGAATTTTTACCATTAACATGTTTTGCGCATGAAGTGAGGGATTGACCTTGGAACCTGTTGGACATATCTACAATGGCAATGAATCTCTCCATATTTTAAATTTTGTTTACCAGTGCCTAATATTAAGCTTTATGCATATATAGTTGAAATTTTTTATCTACTTCAATTTTATATCCATAAACTATATGATTTTATTTGTTTAGCAATCGCTTTAGATGAGATTTTGTCTACCTAATCAATTTATATTTAATTAATTTCATTTATTATTTTTTTGTAAGAATTATTTTATTGTTTCCCTAACGATGTAAGTTGTTTAGTCATGATACATATGCAATGTGGGATGATTGTACTATTGGGAAAACATAATAATTTATTATAATAACAATAACATACTCAGTGAAATTTCATATATGTCTAAAGAAACTTCAGACATCGCATGTTTAAAATTATTTTGAAATAAATAAACTTATAATTTTTACACATTACGGATATGACTTAAATTTAAATAGTAATCCAAAAAAATAGGTATGTTCACACTTGATTTTTTTAAAAAAAAAACAAAGTTATGGTATATTTATTGTTGTTATTGATATTCTTTATTGTATTTTTTTTCCTACTTGTTTGATATGCAGTCGCTCTAACCTATAGAGTAGAATAAAGCTGCATACACGTTACCCTCCCCAAATTTTATTCCGTATGTTGTTCTTATTGTTATTATGTTTTGGCTTGGCAAGGGAAGCCTTGAATAGAGAAACTCACATAAATATATCATATTTTAAAAAATATTTGTCATTTATAGGTATATAATTTTAATACATTTATATAATTTACTTTTAATACATAATATATATATTTTTTACCAAAACAAACCTAATACATTTTAAAACACATCTATATTACATGCAAAACTTACTTTTATACATTGTGTAATATATCTATATTATATACATAGTTCGCTTTAATACATAGTACAATTTTTTGTACCAAAGCTTCTCTTTTTTCCTACACACATTCCATAATAGTTTGCATATAGCATCCATATTCCATTGTGCAACATTCATTATATTTAGTCCTCCCGCAAGTTGTGGTTGGAATACCTTGTCCCATGCGACTAACGCCTTCTTTGACACCTCTGTTGTCCTTGCCCATAAGAACCTTCGACATATCATTTTAATGAACTGAATTATCTTTTTCGGTAGTACAAATATTTGATCCCAAAAAGTTTGTATAGCAAACAACACACTTTTGAGCAGTTGTAGCCTCCCGCATATGATAGGAATCTAGATGTGCAAGCATTAAATTTCCCCAACATTTTCTCAATTTACGACTCACAATGGACTATCGAACTTAACAGAACCCTTAGATATCTGAAAGGCAATTCTGCCTTTTCAAATCCAAGTATTTCTAGAATTCTTTGTTGCACCATTGGTTGTACTCCCCCAAGTACACTAAGCTCTTCTGTTAGTTTGCTATTATACCTGATGCCTTGGAGTAAGCTCTTCTGTTAGTTTGCTATTATACCTGATGCCTTGGAGTATATTTGGAATTGCTCATGGAGGATTCTAACTGACTTGGCATCTCCCTTGCAAAATAACAGAAGATCATCCACAATCCCCAGCTGTACTAGATTTAGCCTTGCACATCTTGGATGGAAACAGAATCCTGGCCTCTTCTTTAATGTTCTCAGTAATCTACATAAATACTCCATTGCGAGGACAAATAGGTACGGGGATAAGTGATCACCTTGCCTCAAATCCTTCTTAGCTCTAAATGGCATTGTTGGCTTCCAATTATTGATAATTGAGTATGTCACAGTTGTAACACACATCATTATCCAACCCACAGACTATTTTGGAAACCACAACATATTCAACACTTGTTCCAAGAAAGGTCACTCTATGAGTCATACGCCTTCTGCATATCCACTGTTAGCATACACCTAGGTGAGATGCCTTTCCTAATATATTCTTTAATTAAATCATGGTTCATGATGATATTATAAGCCAATAATCCTCCTGGGACAAAAGCATTTTGTGTTTTTGTCTACTAGTGTGTCCATTTCCTTTTGTAGCCTAGCTGTCAAGATTTTAAAAATAATCTTATATATACAAGACATTGCAAGAAGAGATATGCTTGTATTCTTTAACTAAGGATGGGTTCTTTATTTTGGGTAGCAGAATAATAGATGTGTGATTGATGGGTCCAAACATCACTTATCTATCGAATATATCTAGTATTGCATGTGTTATATCTTCTCCAACAATGTTCCAGGCTTTCTTAAAGAAGACAACATTAAAACAATCACTCCCCGGAGCTTTTGCATCATTTATTGGGGACATGACTTGCTTGATTTTCTCTTTACTAATAGGTCTGATCAGGCCACACGTTGTTGTCTATTGAGAGCATATCCTTCCATCATAACCTGCTCATTCACAACAGGTATTTGTTTAGCAGTCGTGCCTAGCAGTCCTTTATAGAACCCAATTATCTTTGTTTCTATCTCAGCTGGTGTATGGATAAGCTTCCCATCTACTCCTACTAGCTTTCTGATATTGGTCTATACTTGTCTATTTTGTAGACAAGCCTAAAAATAAGATGTATTGGAATCACTTAGTTTAGTTTAAGCCATTGTACTCTTGATTTTTTTTGAATGATACTTTTCTGGATATTCAACCACTTCTCCAGGTTCTCTCTACACTATTTTTCCTCTTGTCTCAACACCTGGTTGGTCATGGGTACTAGCTTTTTCCACCCATTGATCTATTCATTTACATTCCCTCTTGTTTAAGTTTTTTTAAAGAGACCTACCTTCACGTGTTGCATATTTCTCCAAACTATTTGCATATTAGGCTTTATGTATCCACGCCATGCTATCCCCACCTCATACTAGAATAGCTCATGATTCACCAAATGATTATAAAATTTGAAGGTTTAGCTCTTGTTTCTCCTTTTTGCTCAGTTTCTACACACAAGGGGGTATGATATGATAACTGAGGATCCATACACATTCCTTCCAGATGTGGCCACGTTTGTGTCCATTGTGCATTAATTAGTATCCAATCAGTTTTATGGTGGACATGGCTATTTTTCCATGTGTATCTTCTACCAACTGTATTGAGCTCCATCAACCCTGCATCGTAGATGAAGTTGTTGAAATCCTGTACTTCCTTATCCAGCACTGGATTCCCTAGAAACCTATCATCGCCTCGTCTAATTGTGTTGAAATCACCTAGGATTATATTAGGTCCCCTAGTCTTTCCCACAATAGGCTTCAGCTCACTCCACAATGTTTTCCTGTCTTGTACATTATGCAATCCATATAACCATGTTATCGAGAACCCGACTCCAGTTTGTATCATAGTCATATGCCCATGTATGAACTGTTGATGAATTGTCTTTGCTTTATAGTCAACTATAGTTGGGTTCCACATAACCCATATCCTACCTCTAGGATCCGCATTGTAGTTTGCTATCCAATTCCACCTTGGTGCTGTCTTGTTGATAATCTTTGTTGCCTTCTTTTCTCTGACTTTATTATCTATAACTTCTATTAAAGCAAGTTTATTATTCTTACAGAAATCTCGAAGTTCATTTTATCTATGTACTTTATTCACACACACCCCCCCGCTTCCATCAGCTTAGCAACATAGTTCAGCGTCTTGTACACATTGTTAGTGTCTACGATATTCTCAGAGATTGGTGGATGCGGCATTTTCATAGCTGATCTCCCTTTAGCTACTTGCCACTCATTTGGATTTGCTTATTTATCTTCCACCCCCCTAACCTCCAGTTCCTTCTCATCTAACATTTGTGATATATATGTCCTCTAGTATCTATTAGAGGATTTGTTGAAGGGTCCAAGGCCCCTTTACAATCCATTCCTGACGAGTAATTTTCTTCTTTTGTTCCTTTAGCTCCTCCTTCCTTGGTGGCTTACATATGTGTACAATCATGCAATATTTGGGACAGTACACTGATTTCCATTCATATAGAGCACTATTTGGTGTAATATCTTCCCCTGTGGGCCACAAACTTTGATACTTCCTGGCAAGGTTTTGGTCACATCTATCTCGACAAGCAATCTAGCATACAATATCCTATCCACATTTGTAGTACAAACATCTGCATACACGGGGTTTCCCAAAGCACTCCCAATTTTGCTAAGCGCTATATTGCTCCAATAGCTCAACGGCAAATCCGGAAACTATGGTCTTCAACACTTCCTCATGGAAATTGAACTCAGATGCTTTGAGGATGATAGGTCTGCTAAACATTATGTATGGCCCGATAATACCACCTCATCCCTCTCCTCAACGGAGGTAAACTTTACATCAAAGTACCCTTCGACATGGAAGTATACCTTCAGCTTCTACAAAAAGTTCCATTGCCTTGCTATGAACCTCTCAGCAGCTCCCAATGAAGGCGTGTTCCCCACTACATACATAATCAACATTTGGTTCCATTTAGTGCTTTCTTCATCGATATATTTCCCTTCCAACTGGACCATGCTTATTCCGCATCCCACACTAAGGTTACCAGGGATCTGCCCACCTTGAGTTGCTTCTTGGCTTGCATGACCTCCAACCGCATTAGGCTCTTTTGGAGTTGCGTGGGGGCTCCGGTTAACCTGTACTTGTGGCCGTTCCTGCTCCATCGCATCTTCATCATCACTATCTACCTTCTCCTTCTCCTTTCCTGCATTTTGTCCCTTACCAGTATTACTTGATCTGTCAATTGTGATGTTTGTCGTGCCAATACTGCTACTCTTTCGTGGTCTTCCTCTTCCCATGCCGGAAAGTGCAAGTTAGCTATCACCTAATGTGTGCTGAGAAGATTTGTTTTGAGCAAAAAAACAACTTATATTAATACAAATATTGTACATATAACTCACTTTATAGTACAATTGCTATAAATGGTAAATATTTTCTAAATATCATATATCAAGATAATAAATAAAAAAATATGTTTTTAAAGCAGTAAATATTTAATAGAAAGCACTCAAAAAAGATAATTATCCCATGAATAAGGTAAGGGAATGCTATTGGGGATTATTCCAAAATTCTTAGTGCAAATTCTATATTGAGTCTTCCTGAGTTTGCAATTCATGAAGCCTAAGCATATCACAGTGAACAGTTTCAGGCTTAAATATAGAATTTGCACTAAGAATTTTAGGCTGAAACTGTGATGTGCTTGGGCTTTATGACACCCATTTTCTTTAGGAGGAGTTAAAGATCAATAAATTAAAGGGTAGAAAAGTGGGAAGAATGAAAAAAATAATTATGAAAAATGATTGGACGATATATTAGTAGCAAATATATCTCATTCAACTTAGAAATTGCACTTAAAAGAAGTTTACTGATAAATCGCATTTGATAGATGCGATTTACTAAGAATATTGGAACAATTTTGGTTCATTTTGAGGGTAGGTTATTAATCCCATTTCTTTAAGTTTGTGAAAGGTAACATTTTTAGTATTCGGCAAATATTAACAATTCATATTTGGTTTGTCAAATAAACGCATTTTTAGTATGATAAATGGATGTTGACATTAGCTGCTAGTCCGGATCGAAATGAGTTGATTAAGTATTGAGGAGAGCAGTATAGAATGGACCCTCGCGATCCGTTCATGTTAATCGATAATAATCAAACCTTGTCACATACAATATGGAAAAAGTAAGAAGTTGCAAAAATAGAAACTCTAAATTATTACAATATGGAGGGAGATCTAGCATAAAAACAACTTAAGCATAGGAAGCCTTCAAATATCGAATGAGACTTCTTCCTGATTTTCGATGTAGCTGCTTATTACCGCGGCAAAACAAACAACATATAGCAGCTGGGAAGAAATATGTTGCATCTGAACCAGTCCTTGGCACACTAAAACTCGCTATTTGTCAAAAAATTATACTATATACTATGGTCAAGCACTATTGCATATTCTTTCAACTGGAAAGAGACTTTCATCATAACTATATATGTTATTGATGGAACTCTGTTCTGAAAGCCCTTGGATTTCAAAATTTCTCCATGTCTTTTCCGTGACATTGTAACATAAACAGATGAATTGGCATGAATCTAACTTGTTGGTGAATAAAATCTCTCCGTCACAAGTGCCGCAAAATTTTAGTCGTAGTTCAAATTCTTGACTTATCCATTGTTGTACCGGAATTTGAATTTTATGTTTCTCCCATTCTTCTTTCCCTAAAATCCACATATCTATATTGTTATCCAAGTACAAAGTTTTCTTATCCAGGATTGCTAATTTGCCATTCACTTTTAATATGTTATAATAACTCCCACCTATCATATGTTCATTCCACAATGTGATAATTCTGAAATTTTCACTTTTAACATCAAACAACCCTAATACAAATATGTTAGGCTTAGATAACTCCACTAACGCAAACTGAGTTCTTAACAATTGTCACAACAAAATCAGTAATACCTTCAATCTCTCTCCATGATTCGTCTCTACCTAAAGTAAAGACAAAATTTCTTGTGGGGTTCACATGCTTTACAAATCCGTTAATTGTCATCAACACTTTATACGTCTTTTCTTTTGGATCAAAACCCATTGAATAGAAATACTCAGGATGATTAATTTTAGGACAATCTTTCAAGCGGGGAAGAGATCTTACAACTTTCGTACTAGGATTGCAAATTGCAACACCCTCCACGTTGAGCATCGAGCAGCAAAACAAACCATTAACACACATTACATTGTTGTAGAAGAGTTTTTCACAAAAATTATCAATATGAAGAGGCCAGACTTTTCCTTCTTCCATGTACAACTTTGCACGTTAATTCTACTCCTACGATATTGATGTATATCCACCAAAACTGATCCGGATTCTAGAGAATTACAAAATTTGGAAACGGATTTAAAACGCATTAACGACAATTGATATTTTTAGTGTGGTAGGCTCCATCTTCGTAATCGTGCTGAAAGTTTCAAAGAATGTTGGTAAAAGTAAGCAGCAACCCTTTGCCTGTTATTTTGCTTTCCTTATCAAAAAAGGAATTGGAAATTTTAATACTTCATTGATTTTATTTAGGAGACATTCCTCCTATTAGAGTACGTTTTTTATTTGTGGGAGAAAATATTTAGTTTTTCCTAATTAAGGTTTTTTGTTAATTAAAAAATGTTTATTCTACTCTATTTTATTAGGAATATTTTATTGTTATCTAAATAAAAATTAATGATGAGGTTAATTTAAAAGAAAAGAGATAAGAATTAAGTTTTATAATAGTGGTAATATTTTTATTAGGAATAGAATATATTTAAAAAAGGAAAAAAAAAAATACTAGACGGATGTGATAAATAGCAAAAAAAAAACGCCGCTGCCGGGGATCGAACCCGGGTCACCCGCGTGACAGGCGAGAATACTTACCACTATACTACAACGACCTCATTGTTGATTCAGATGGACATTATTTAATTGTTATATAAAGATGTTTATAATTTTGAAATTTTTCACTTTTAGCTCTATGAATATGTTTGGCTGATTGGCTCAATATAGATAACTCCATTAACGCAAACTGCATTCTTAAGTGTCACAACAAAATTAGTACTAATACCTTTAATCTCTCTCCATGATTCATCTATACCTAAACTCCACTTTCTAACTTCGAAATCTACCATTGATTTGGTAGAATAATAATAATAAAAAATCCTAGTATGAAAAACTAAATAAAATTATATTGTAAGTTGGTAAAACTGAATCAAACATACTATAAGTTGTAAGTTTTTCCATTCTAAAATGATACAATACAATATAGTTCCTATTTTCAAACAAATTGTTGATGATAATAATTTTCTTTGATATTTGGGAGGTGAAAAGGAAAAATATTATGAGGAACAAAATAAACATGTTTGTATTAGAATTAAATAATTTCCATCTTATAGAACAACAAGGTCGTTGTAGTATAGTGGTGAGTATTCCCGCCTGTCACGCGGGTGACCCGGGTTCGATCCCCGGCAGCGGCGATTATATTTTAGATAAAGATATAAGTAAATAAAAATAATTTACGATAAATATTTTTTAATTAACAAAAAACCTTAATTATGAAAAATTGTGTTTAAAAAGAAATATTTATATATTTATTTGGAGTCCCTAAAGTTGAAAATAAGGCATCAATAATTTTCCTTATTAAAACTATGCAATAAACCATATTTATAAAAGATAAGTAATAATTGCATAGTGAACTCACGTTGTAAAAAATCCTAGAACTTTGAGATCTTTTAGATTTAGGAGTCTTTTCTTATATTTAGTAATTTAAAACTAATGCACCTACACTAAACTAGTCTATCCTAGATGCATCATAATAAGCCATTTATAAAGTTTTTATCGAAATAATAATAAAGGAAGAAATTCTACTTACTTTAGGACAAAAATTAGTTAATTGATTAATTTTTCTGAATTAGCAATTAAAAATAATTATATATCTACATATTTTTTCTATTTCGAACTGGTAACTAATCAGATATGGCTCTATTCATAAGATTTTTTTAAATTAAAAATTTGACAGTTATTTAATCATAATTATGGTTATGTGTTTAATCCCATTTTAAAATAAATTTTAATTGTTTATTAATCACCAAGAGAAAATATCAAACCTAAACTACTCCTATTTATTTTACGAGGAATGAAATAGTTATAAGGCAAAAGAGTTTGCTTATTTTACCAAAATTCTTTTGAAACTTTCAGTGAAAGAAGACATACATGGAGCCTTTATCAATGCCTCAAGTAATAGTTTTTGAAATATTCTCATGGCTTCCTATTAAGTCGTTAATGCGTTCAGTTTTCGTGGATATACATCAATGTCATACTAGTGGAAGTGGAATCAAATTCATTGTGCGCCAAAATTTAGAGTTGCACACTATAGAGACTATAGAGGCAATGGAAGAAGGAAAAGTCTCCCCTCTTCATATTGATATTTTTTGTGAAAAACTCTGGTACGAGCCTATAGGGTGGTGCGGTAATGGTTTGTTTTGCTGATCGATTGACCACATAGATCGCGTACGAAAGTTGTTAGATCTCTTCCTGGCTTGAAAATTGATTATCTTGAGTATTTCTATGCAAGGCGTTATTCCTATTCAATGGGTTTTGATGGAGAAGAAAAGACGTATAAAGTGTTGATCACACTTAATGGATATGAAAAGCTTGAGATGCCCACAAGAAATTGGGTTTTTATTTTAGGTATAGACGAATCATGGAGAGAGATTAAAAGTAATAGTTCTAATTTTAGTCTGCCAATTGATAAGAACCCAGTTTGCGTTAGTGGAGTTATCTATATGATGAGTTACATTGAGGACAAACTATTTGTAATAGCGTTTGAGGTTAAAAGTGAAAATTTCAGAGTCATCACATTGTGGAATTCCACAGATGAACACATGATAGTTGGGAGTTATTATAACATGTTAAAAGTGAATGGCAAATTAGCAATCCTGGATGAGTAGTCGTTAGATGTTGAACTATGGAGGATGCGATACCAGATCATGTAGATATGTTTGGTGTTGTGAAGATCCGAAGCAAGTAATCCATATTTGACCTCTGGTTAACACTCAACAAATTAGATGATTGCATCACTTGTGTTCTGTTTTGGCGCAGCAGAGGGCCTCTGTTTTAGCAATACATATTGCGTACATTACAATTCATAGATCTATACAGAGCTCGCGACAGTTGGGTACAACAACAAATAATGACATCTATCAAATGGCGAGTTTCAGAGGCGTATGCAGGAGGGGATCATTGGGTTCACGTGAACCCATGCTTCTCTCCCGAATCATATAGTGGTTAAGTATTCCCCCTTCATTGATTGAAAAAAGGGGGGGATATTGCTCTGAATAGATTAGGGGATTTTGAAAGTGAAATGTAGGATGAAATGAGTAATTTTTTTAGAAACAAGTTCCATCTTTTTCATGTTTAGTGCAAAAGCATCAATTGCAGCCGAGTTGCCTTATCGTATTGAGGAGAGATGATTAGATAAGATGTGAAACACATGCGACTTATCGAGCACATGACTCTAGATAGGAGCATATGAAGCTCGAAGATTAGAGGAGAAGGTTAATAGGTAGTCGCGCGCTGTCTAGTTTCCCTTATCAATGGTATTGGTATTTTTTTCTCTTATGTCCTTATACTTTCATTTTATTGTTATTTGTTTCCTTTGTAAGATTAAATACATTAATACATATCAGGATCTTGAATACGATAATCTTACATAGAGATTGTTAGGGGCATATACCTGATGCGGAAGATATCATCACAGAGAGAAGCGAAGCGTTAGTCGTAAATTGGTTTCTACCTCCTTGCCCTAGCCTTACGTTACCACAGCCGTCAGCGATGAAATTATTGTAGAGAATATGTGGTAACCCTAATGGGTGGAGGGATGACCAATTTATAGAGGTTAAGACTTAATCTGGTACGTCCATCAAATAACCAATGTACGGACAAGATCTATTATTCATTAAATATTATTTATGGTATTACTTAGGTCACAAGTAAACTTGGGCCATAAGTAAGAAATGATTCTTACATCATTTGCTTCAGTTATCGTATTATTTGTTGGTGCAACTAGTATTATGAACACCGTATTCTCTTTTCCTTCTTGTTTTGTCATGTTTTACTTGAGCCGAGGGTCTAGTGGAAACAACCTCTCTATCCTCCTAAGGTAGGGGAAAGGTTGTGTACATTATTTTTTAGAGCATATGCTGCTAGATTGACTGAAAGTCGCCATCTTTTCTTGTTTCCGTACCCTGACTCCTACTTTCCTCTGCTTTGGTCTGTCTTTCAGAATGTTCAAATCTTAGTAGAGACATGTCTTAATCATTGTGGAAGTCTTTATAAGAGTGTTTTAGTTTATAAAAAAAATACAAGTGAAAATGGTCTCTCGACATCTGAAATTATTCATTTACCTTAATTACTCTAAAGGAGGGAAGAAGAACTGAATGTCGCATGGAAGAAATGGAAGATTGAAGTAGGAAAAAAAAATTCCTCATTAACACCATAGAAGATGACGTATTGGGAACATATACGAGATGCTGGAACTCTAAAGGAAGCTTGGGACACGTTACTTGTACTATTTTCAAAGAAGAATGATACATGACTATAACTTTTAGAAAGTGAGGTATTGTCGATGGCTCAATGTGATATGAATATTGTGAAGTACTTTCACAAGGTAAAGTCGACATGTCGTGAAACTTCAAAATTAAAATCAACAGCTCCAATCAGATAAACCGGAATGAAAAGAATAATCATTCATTGTTGCAGATCTGAATGTAAAAGTTTTGATATTGCAGTACAGGGATTGCCAAATCATCCATCATTTGTTGAGTTTGAGAATGTGTTTGTTGGCCAATAAGTCATGGCTAAGCAAATGAACGGAGTTTCTCTAAAAGGAGGGTAGGAAACACTCTATGTCAACAAAAGCATAGGAAACTCTAAGTAGTACAACACTGATCGATCCAAAAAAAAAAGATATTGATGAGTCAAAAAGTCATCAAGGAGAAGAGAGCTCTCGTCTAGGGGACAACGACAAGAGCTTTGAAGGGAAGTGCCACAACTGTGGAAAGTAGGGCCATAAAGAGAATGTTTGTTGGTTCAAGAAAAAGTTTGTTAAGAGCAATGTTGTTGCCACCTCTGATCCAAAGGAAAATAGTGAAGATGACTGGGATGTCGAAGCACTCTTTGTTGTAAAACAAGAAGAGTTAGCTCTTGCAGTAACAATCTCTAAACAAATTGACTATTAGAATGACTAGATTCTTAACTCAGGATGCTCAAGCTATATGACAGGTGACTAAGAGAAGTTGCAAAATTTGTCTGAGTACAAGGGAAGTTATGAGGTGGTGACGGCTGATGACATAAAATTACTGATAATTTACATCAATAAGATTGTAGTGTATCCAAATAGTAGTGGTGACATCTTTGGGTCATTTTGTTCTGTTAGTCCGCAAGATATAAGAATATACCATGATCTTGAGATTAAGGAAGAGACAGTGATGAAGGAGCGAAGATTGAATTCCGCATATGTAATATCTACAAAATCCACATATATAGACAAGACAAGAAAGAACGAGATTGTAGACTTATGACATATGCGGTTGAGTTACATTAGCTACTCTAAATATAGTGTCATGATGGAAAAGTCAATATTAAAGAAGAACATGACTGCAGACTTATGACATATGTGGTTGAGTTACGTTAACTACTCTAAACATAATGTCATGATGGAAAAGCCAATATGTGCAGGCTGCCAGTATGGTAAAGAACAATACTACTAGAGCATTTTTATTCCTCACGAAATAATTTTTGAAACATTTTCATGACTTCCTGTCAAGTCTTTAATGCGTTTTCAAATTTTATAATTCTCTAATATCATAATCAGCTTTCGTGGATATATATACATCAACATCGTACGAGTGGAAACAAGTTGTTTCTTTGCAAAAAGGGGATATCTACCCTATAGATCGAAAGGAAGGAGGAAAAGCTACCTTTCAGAATTTCAGTGATCATCTCTACTTCTCCAAGCATATAATAGTTTGTTTTGTTGCACGGTGACATATCTAGAGCGGGTACAAGAGTAATAAGATATCTTCCAACACTCGAGGAGTTTGATGAAATAAACTATCGCGCATTGTAGAAAATGGAGTTTACATTGATGGATTCCCGAACAGAGTTTGATTAATGACATTTATAGATATGATGAAAGACTCTTCCCAGTTGAAAAAATATGCAAATGCCAAGCATAACTTGTCCTTGTGCCAATACAAAAAAGTATGTCTTTGAGTAGAAACACCACATAAACAAGAAAAAAAAGGTTTTATATATACTCACATCGTAGGATGGATAGGATTGATTCATCTTCGGATGCGAGTCAGGATAAAAAAAATCCTATTAATGCACTCTCCCCTTGAATGGACCTTAGATGGCACAAATTCAGATTAATCGAAACTCCAATGCCTTTTCAACTTACCAAAACATAAACCTACAAGTACATACCTTGAATTTAGCGCACACTCAATCTAATTCTAGTTGTCGCTCAAAAAACTAGACTTGGTGAAAAGAATTGAAATGGCTCTAGCCTTAAAAAAGGAAGAATTAACAATTTGGAGGTGTGATAAAGTCCTAACAAACAAAAATCATCAAACTTTAAATGAATAAGTATTGATCAACAAACCAAAACATGAAAATTGTAAAAAAATAATAATCTAAAATTAGATAATCCTAAGAACCTTTCAATGCTTTTACTCTGTACATCAAATTCATCAATAATTTCCCCACCTACAAAGATACAAATTAATATATCTACAACACTAACAAGTCATTTTACAATAATTGTATATTCATATCCTCACAAAGAAAATACTCAATTCAGGTTCACTTTTTCCATCTGGGCTCAACATATATAAGGTTTCTGAGTCTTTTGATCCCACTACTCTTTCAAAATGTGCCCTCATATACGCCATTTCATCGTCCACGTGTCCTTCCACGTCGGGCTTTGGGGGCAGGACGCCTGCCCCCATCGACACCGCCTTAAGTACCTCCATAAGATGGAGATCTTCCTCGGTGGCATCTCTCTTTGCACAATAGCCAATTTTTTTCCCATTTACAAACATAGTCCAACATGGCTCATCTAGAAGTGTCATTTTCTCCTTATTATTTATATTATCGGGTCTTTTCTCGCATTCCAACGCGATTCGCACCATCCCAAGGCTCATTTCCTTTTGCAATGTGTTCGTTTGCATGGCTAGGTCAATTACCATAGTAGGCAGAGTTCCTGGGTTTTCCTGAATGGAAAGGCTAACACGGCCTTTTCTATACCCAAACAACGTGCCGGATACACCGACTTTAGTTTCCGGTAAACGGCCACCGGGGAGAGAAGGGAGCTTACATACGGGTGTAATAATAGGGAAGGACCGGAACACATTACGAAAGGCTCTAAAGATTTTTACGGGACGTTTTTTGTTATTTTTCGAGGAAGGCTTTACGAGGGATAAAGGAGTTGTGGGTGGTGGTGGTGGTGGTGATGGTATTGATTGTGGCTCTTCCATTGCTGGTTAATTAATCCACCTTTTAAAAAAAAATAATTAAGGTCGGAGATTTAGAACCAGCAATGGAAGCATTGCCATTAAAGAGAGATAATTAAGGTTGTTTGAATCGAAATTAGGTAAATGTATAGAGGAAGAAAATGAGATGGATATAAATTTGATGTTTTGAAAATGATATTTGACTTGAGTTTACTTTTTATGATCCATAGTATTAGCTACCTGAATTTGTGGAGTTAGATAAATTTTTATTGGATATAGATTATAGAAGAATAGGAAAAAAATATGCAAAATAAATGTATAATCTAATATTTTTTTTGGATTTATTTTATAGATATAAATTGGTACTACGACAAAAGGCAAACGTGGACAAATACAAAAAGAGAAAATAAAGAACATCAAATTTTAACGTGAAAAACTCTTTGAAGCGATGGTAAACATAAGAAAATCTCGAGATTCAAATAGCTTCACTATAACAATTACTTGTGTAAAAAAAAAAAAAAAAGCATTTCTCGAATCATTATAACGGGGGACATAGTAGAACAAGCACAAATAATAGCATGAGTTCTACAAAGACTAATACCAATGGCATGGAACAATATAGTCTCAAGAGCTTCTCAATTTATACTTAGACTAGATAATAGCATGAGTTCAATATTTTCTGGCTCCTTGTGCCCTAGATCAGGATCTAGGGCTTGACTGACAGTTGTATTATTGTTTTTGGCCCTATTTTAAGTTGTTTTTTCTGTGAATAGTGAGGAAAGGCAATGAAAGTATGGAAAATCTTTGTAATAAGAAGGTAAGTAGTCCGTTTTATTCAGTGTATCTGTGATAATTCTGTCATATATCTAGTCAAACTATTTCATATATGTGTATTTTCTGTTAAATAAAGATGAGTTGTTTACCGACATATATCTAAGCATGTTATTCAATATATATTTGAGTTCTTTTTGTCATGCTCTAGTGTGTTTCCTTCGGTGTATCTGAGATGATTCTGTCATATATCTGGTCATATTTCAACGAGATCGTTGTAGATCACACTTAATGAAATTACGGTAATCACAAATTTATCGTCAGTATAGTTAGCAATAATGAAGACACGGCGAAGCCAAAGCACACATTTATTGATTCAAATTCCATTGAAAAATATATATATTGAATAATCATATACATACATCAGATACATAACAAGTTTTAAATACATGTATCTAGTACATAATTAATCCATCTAAGTCATGAAGTATGTGTTGAATACAGGTATGTGTAAAATATTTGATTGTTCATAATTTAAAAACACAAAAGATACATCTGATGAAATTAGGTGCATGAATCAAATACTTACTTTAGATACATTAATAAAAGAGCATGTATATACTTTTATTAGAATATTCAACAAAGTAACAACAAACTAGTGTGTGCGATACATAGTGTTTTCTAAACATGAAAAATTGAAAAGAAAACTCTTGAAATTTAGAAAAATTAATTTAAATTTATGGGGAAAAAGTTACTCACTTTGTTGTTGCTCAAAAATAAATGGAAGAAATTAAAACTTTTTTTGAATTTTTAGAAGTTGTTAAATTAGATATACTCAAAAATTGTTCAAAGATTGATTTTCTCCTTAAATTAAGCATTTTAATTACCGTCCTTAATTAAACACACGTTTTAGTCTGTATCTAGCTTAAATTAAATGTATATTAAATATATGTATCTGAATGCGATAAATACATGTATCTGACACACCTAATTTGATAAAAATGCAATATTAAAAACTAACATAAATGAAAATAAGTTAATCCTAGACTAATGAGATTTGTGGTGTTTATCCTTAAAAGAAAACCAAACAAATGCATAGTGAACCAAAAGGCTAGAATAAAAGAAGATGATGGCCAACATGAATAGAAAAAGCTCAATTATTTTGGCTGGTGACACAAAGATAAAAAGCAACACATGTGCTGATAATTTTGTCTAATAATGAAAGGTACACAGATAAAGTAGATACATAGAATTACCTTAAAGCACATAAATCATAAAATATCGAAAACACTCTTATTTGAAACTCTCTTATCTGGTTTGAGAGCTATTGCATAGGAGCGGGA
>JAJONR010013767.1:0-14812 GCA_029582245.1 Solanum etuberosum
CCCCCCCCCCCCCCCCCCCCCCCCCCCCCCCCCCCCCCCCCCCCCCCCCCCCCCCCCCCCCCCCCCCCCCTGTCTGATTCAATTGTATTGTTTTCATTGATTTATCTCTTACTGCAACTCCTTATCTCTTGGAATGCAGGGAAAATACAAAGTTTACAATCTTTGTTCAGAGAGACTGTATGATGCATCATTATTTGGAGGAAAGGTGAAAATTTCTTCCTATAAATTTTATTTTGATTCCGTCGAATTTTGAGGTTTGGTGGATAACTAGATACATGTTTGCTATTTTATCAAAGAAACTGTGGTATTGTTACATCTTCAATTAAATGATTTTTGTTGAATATGAACAGGTTGCATCTTTCCCATTTGATGACCACAACTGCCCGCCAATTCATCTTATTAGACTGTTCTGCCTAAGTGCATATTCATGGTTGAAGGAGGACATTCTAAATGTGGTGGTTGTACACTGTAAAGCTGGAATGGCGAGGACAGGACTTATGATTTGTAGCCTCCTCTTGTTCTTGAAGGTGAGACCTATTACATGGAAATTACTAGCTTGTGGTCTGAAACTTTTGCCTAGTTTCTCTCATTCACACTTTTTATTTTACCCTTTTTGCTATTCAGTTTTTCCCAACAGCTGAGGAATGCATCAACTATTATAACCAAAAAAGATGCATAGATGGGAAGGCTCTTATTCTTCCAAGTCAGATTGTTAGTCAACACCTCCAATGAAACATATTGCTATACAGTGGTTTATTTCATTTGATCTAGCTAATGACTTTTCTGCTTTTCCTAGAGGTATGTAAAATATTTCGAGCGCATCTTGACTCAATTTGGTGGTGAAGCTCCGCCAGGACGTAGGTACATTTCTTGTTTACTATAATTAATTCTTAATCTGATCTTCAAGAGGTAATTAAGTAGTTCATGTTGCAGGTGCATGCTGAGAGGATTTCGATTCCACAAGTGTTCATCCTGGATAAGGCCTTCAATTACTATATCTAGTCACAGCGGTAGGTTTCGTGCACACAATATTGGCAAAATAATATCCATCTATTATCCTATTATAGATAATGGATTGATTAGACATATCTTTTCTTACGCAACACTAGGTAATATTCCTGGGACACAGATATGATAAAACTAGTTATCACATAGTTATAGTACTGTGTAATTTGATATCTCACACGAGCCCGTACAGGAGAAAATGAGCTCTCAACTTTGAATATTTTTAGTGATGCTTCTACTAAGTAGGATGCATTTTATTCCGTCAGTTTGCAAAGATAGCTCAATCCAGCACAATATTTACGTTGTACTTTCTGCAGGCATCCTATTCTCAACAAAAAAGCATCCAAAGACTAAGGACCTTATGGTAAATTAGTTCAGTCTCTTTGTATGGAGCTTGCTCAATTGTTTCCTGTGCTTACATTTGTTTTAAAAGCCATATTTAGTTTCAAAGTTTTGTCCCTTCATGATATATCATATTTAATTGTTGTACCATTGTTATTGCAGCCTGAAGATTTTTGGATACGAACACAGAGAAAAGGAATTATGGTTTTTGCTCTACCAGGTGAACCTGGTCTAACTGAGTTGGCAGGCGACTTCAAGATCTATTTTCATGATCACCAAGGAGATTTCTATTGGTTTGCAATTGATCCTTGTTCTTTTCAGTATTTCATATATGTGTATATGCCATTGAAGGATCTATTTTAATCGTAATTTAAAAGTAGGGAGACCCACAAAAGAAAATTAGAGGGAGTTGGGAGGGATAGGGGTGGGGATTGAGAAACTTCTCCGACTAATCAATAATGAAGCATTCTGTTCTAGCGCTACCCATAGCAACTCCTTGTGAGAAGAGGACCGCATGAGAAAATGTTGGCTGAATAGTTTTTTGGGCACATAAGAATTTCATCCCTTTTTCCATTACAGCTGGTTAAACACGTCAATGATGGAAAACAGACTGATTTTAGATGTCTCAGAATTGGATGGCTTTGACAAGGTAATTGATATGCTTCTCATTTGTAATACTTTGTTGTTATTAAAGGTCTCGGCCATATCCTTTCTGAATATCTATTATTTTGTTCCCATGGATATAGCATTTTAATACAATCTATAAACATCTTTCAGAGGAAACTACCATCTCCAGGATTCAAAGTTGAGATTGTGATGGTGGATTATGACAGAAGTGTTCCAGTAAAGCCCAAGGCTGATGGTGTTTCCAAAGGAAAGGACCCGAGACAGGGAAACATTTCTTCATCGAGTGAAGGAACCAAAGCTAATTTGAACAAGAACAAGGTGTCCGGGGGCCAAAATCGTGGTGATGATGTATTTTCAGATAGTGAAGGGGAGGAAGGTACACCTTCGAGTACAAGAAGTCAGACAAGAGCTTCACAAACTGCTGCTGCAGGTGTTGATTCTGGCTCCCAAATGGAGCAGATTGCCAATCTTACTCACAACACCGAACAACTTTCTCTTAGAAACAGCGATCCTAAAAAGGGTACAAGCGAGATCAAGAGTGAAACAGTTGAAAGAGCCGCTATTCCCAATCTCGGCTCAAGTGATATTAAAGCCATTGCAGCAGATGCATCTGTGTTTAGTTTTGGAGATGATGAAGATTATGAAAGTGAATAAGCCATAAAATGTATTTGATCTTTGTTTCTTTTCTCATAAGAATAGTAGTAGTTATTTTGTACGAGTTAGAGAATTCTTGAGGTTTTCTTTACCTTGAAACTATCTTATATTGCTTTAAGATGTTCAGAATAATCATCAGGGGCCATCTTATGAATACACAAAATTCATGTACTAAGAAATTCTGAACTAATCAAACATCTTGCATGAATTCAAGTTCTTCAAATGCTTAATTTGTCTACTAGCTGATTCTGGAACTTTGAAATGCAGAACTTCTCTCCTTACCCTTTTCAATCAGGCTGCCAGTTGTCCGCATACAACAACAATAGGGTTGGGTAGAGTATACGCAGATCTTACCACTACCTCTTTGAGATAGAGAAACTGTTTTCGAAAGACCCTCAGCTCAAGCAAATCAAAATATTAATTAAAAGAAAAGCTTGACAACTAATAGCAAAGTAGTGCGGAAAGTTACCAACAAGGAGCAGTCAACTAAACATGGTAAACCACCGATGATATCAGATAACAAAAATCAAAGACTACATGAATATGCTAATACTCAAATAAGTTAGAAGGTTCAAATTAATTACAAGGAAGTTTCTATTTGCACTTATATTCAAAAACAAGGAAGTTTCTATTTGCACTTATATTAAAAAACAAGGAAGTTTCTATTTGGACAAATGGTACAATATTAGAAGTTTCCTTAAACACTGTTAAATATAGAGACAAGAGAGTCATAAAAGAATACTTGGTCAGCACAGACGCATTATTTAGACTCTTTCTTTTTCGAGCTAATGATTCAAACTTGATTATCCATTTAATAACTCAGTCAATCCCATAAATGACAGAATGTTTGTTGGCAGTCAACACACTTAAATTTGCTAATTTATCTTTGTAGTAATTAAATATCTTCAGTTTGCAGATGGTTTAAACTACTTTGACTACTTATCCTTCTGTTGAAACAGCCTTTGCATTACCCACTTTTTTTAATCAAAACTTAGACAAATAATTAAACCTAATTTGAAATTTGAACCCTTCCCAGATTCCTAGTCTCCTAGTTAGAATGTGAAATTAACACAGGATTAACCGTACGAATCATACATGGATATTAATTCATATTTTCACGAGTTTTTATTTTATGTAAATCTAAGCTTATTTTGACTTTTAATTTGCGTTTTCACTTAATAATTTATGAACCTACTTTTTATTCATGTTAAATATGAAGAGATCAATTATTTTACTCATTTTTATTTAACCTATTATAAACAATCAACAAAGCCAACACGCAAAGAAGAAAAGCAAAATTGGTTTAAAAAGTTAGACACGCTTCTTCCGTGGAGCACATGTATAAGATGATAAACATCAACGAACACCGAATGGGGAAAGATGGCATAAATATAGTTAACCAACACATCCTTAGAGAGTCAGAGTTCATAATTGGACAATTCTACTGACGTACCTCATTAATCTCTATCCTCAAACCTCCAATGAAGCCATATGTCACGGGCTTATTTTCAAATGCGTCAGCGGCACACAATTTACCCGTGCGGCGCCCAAAGCTCCCCATAGCTTAGGGCCAACCTTTTCAACTTCTCCCAGTTGCCTTAGTACGATCCTTGTACCTGTGGCGAGGTTCACCTCAAGGTTCCCCTCATTGTGCCGCCCGTCTCATGTCTGGCTATGGCCTTGACATGTATTCGACTTATATGGTGCACCCATACATGTTGGATTACTTCTATGTGCTCCCTGGGGTTTGGCTATGGACATACATATGCCATGCCGGGACCTGAGCATCGCTGCCGCGTGCACAGTCCAATCCTCAAGCTTGTCAGTCGCCTCGTGCGTCCGCACTTGGCTTGTCGCTTTGCTTGAGAGGGGCAACGTTCAATCCTTGGCCTTAGCCATTTGCGTCTTTCTTACCGTGCCTTCATTTGTCTTAGGCATAGCCCAACATAGCCCACGCATCATGCATACAAGTCTCATAGTGCAGCGTCACCCTACGACTGCAAGTCTAGGCCAACGGACCCTTGCTCGCTTGGTTGAACTCTTGCCAAGCTCACAAGTTAGCTCACGAGGCTCTTGAGTGAGTCCTTCGATTTCTCATTCGGCTAGAAGGTCTTTTCCCATAAAGAGAACGGCCCGGAGGGCCCAACGTTCGATATATCTAACCCCCACGGCCGTCGGGACGCCCAACGCCAACTTCCGAGTCGCACACTGCCCATAGAGCTTTCCTAACTCATATGGGTACCTAAGACACTCCTTTGAAGTGCCTAGGCAAGCCTTTGAAGTCCTACTTCAAGGCAGCACACTTGGGGAAAATCTGCCCGGGGGAGGCTGATAGGCTGTCACCATGTATACCCCTCTTATATATGCTTAAAACAATAAAACTCATGTGACAGGACTAGACATCCTTCTGCCAGAGAATCATAATGGATCATAGACGGATCTACAGACCTCCAAATTGGGTGCCGTTTGATTGTACTTACTCGTCTTGAGTTCCTTCACACCTCCATGAAGTTTCATCCCATTATCATACTCGTAGAACGGGTTATATCCTTTGGAGTTTCTGCATATTTACCAAAATGCCATCAGCCTTGCCTAAGTCAAAGACGTATCCAAATGAACTCCGTTTGGCCCCAAATTTGGTAAGCATATATAAGGACATGCTAGGAACAAGTCCATAGCAAGGAATCCCCAGATTCCACTTCTAACTCCAGAATGTCCGGCAGTCACATACCTCGCCGCACGCGGCCTTCGCCGACAGTCTAAGCCTTTGGGTGCACCCAAGTCCTTGTCAAACATCTTTGGCACTATAAGGGCATGTGATGCAACATCTCAAATGGTTGTTGCCTCATGCCATGACCCTTTGACTCAATATCCTACTTCAGCGCCTCCTTCAACACACGTCGCCTGCATGGCTGACATAGGTGCGGCCTGATTGGCCCGCACTCCTAGGCCGACTTCCTGGCCAATGTAGACGTCCATATTACTGGGGCGTTACACGCTCACACACCCAAGACAATCATCGTCTCGATGACATGCAACATTAACGAAGACCCGAAGTCTGTTCCCTTAGGGATTTACATCGTGGTTCCCAATCCATGTGTGATGGAACTCTTTTGAGCTCCTCTTAAAACAGAGTCATGTCCCTCACACTTCCTCCTCCTAAGTTTTGTCCAAGTTGCATCAGCACTACACCTCCCGGTGTTCACTTGGACGATGTCTCCACACTTGCACCCTCTGGTGACTAACTTCGTGGTGACACTCAAGTCAACCACACCATGACTCTCACGGCCTTCAGCTGTCTAGAAATCTTGTTCTTCCTTACAATACACTTGCATTATTACTAGCGCCGCAAACAAGACTAAAGTATTAGAGATCTTGAAGAGCATCCTAGCACCTTCAGCCCGGCCTAGTAACTGGACACATCATGATGAGAACTGCCTAGTACCGCAAACAAAACTAGAGCATTGGAGGCCCCGAAAGCGTGTCCTTGACATCCCTAGCCCGGTCTAGAATCTGACTACCTCAATGGATAACCTGCAGTCCCACCGTGTCTTCACTCTCACTAGAGGATATCGTTCCTTTCAGACGCCTGCTTTCAACAGCACCAACGTACCTCGACCTGGCCGGCCGGGAAAGTAGGCATTCTTCGATGTGGCATCTATGCCAACCATACCTTTATGGTCCTTTATCAAACTTGACCTTGTCCCAGTTATCATACTACTTAACCTTTGACACTCACGCTGCAACATAACACCTTTGGCTTATAATGTGCTCCACGCCCGTAGGCACCTTGCACTTCCTTAGGACGTACTTATGGCAAGTACTTCGTAGATCAAAGTGTCGGCGTTCACATTCATTGTTGAACAAGACTCTTTCGTCCAGAACATTCTCTTCCTCTTTTGTAGCAATTTGATACCCGGTGTGCAAGCCTATGACGAGGACCCAATGGTGCTCCCAATTCTAAGCTTGGCCGATGGTGAGGCGTGCACGACTCTCTCATCATGTGGCATCCGACTCAACCTTCTACTCTTGGAAATCCTTCATTCACGAACTTGGATACCCATCCAATTCAGACGCTTCGGCTAATCCCACCTTGATTTATTTCCATACCATAGTACTTTGGTCACTATGCCTCCTCATAAATGATTCGACAGACGTGCCCTTCACACACCCGATGGCTAAATCCACCTTTTCTTGACACTACGGTCTTCCGTAAAGAGGCCTGCATATAGGCCCAACTTCACGTTAGTGGGGTGTACGACACGCACAACTTGCAAGCTCCAGCTTGCTCATGCGGTAGGCTCCAACCTACTCTTCCAGCATGATCCTCATGTAGGGACTCACCTGCCATTCTTCGCAACCCATCAGATGGCTAGGTCATCACGATGTCCGACTATCCATAAAGACACATACAAACGCCCTCAGGCGTGGCTCAAGTCCATCCATGTCGGAAGGACACTCAATTGATGCGTGCACCGCATCCATGGCAAGATCTTTGCATGATCAAGCCCCAAAGTTTATAGTCCAAGTCTGACATACCTCTCGAAACATGGCTGCACGACCTGGCAGACGTAGACCCATTTACTTGGCCACCTGACTTATCGGCATATTCATGTCGTCTTCACAAGCCTAGACTCTTTCAAGGCTGACAACTTAACTCGTCGCATTGCACGAACACACCCAGACTGACAAGTTACTGATGCACTCACCATCTCTGCTTGACGTTCATCGTCTAGTCCATGCTTCTTTCATAACAAGCTGCCAATATACTGCTCACAGAGTTTCGGGAAAGCTGACGGTTGGTCACAATCTAAAACATTTGAGCAACAGCTATCTATTTGCCCGTTCTTGTAACAACACCAAAACATCGCACGTGGCGCAACAAGCCAACCCAACGTACCTTGACATAATCCCTCTGAAGAACAGTATCCACTAATCGGAAGTTGTCCCTCGTAGATACCTCGATAACAATCAGACGATTCCCCTTCGAATCAACCCACACAGACAAATGTTGAATCAACGGCTGTGAGAGGGTGTGATTCTGGTTGTCGTAGGTATTTGGTTGACACAGCTCAATCTAGCTCATTGTATGCAACCAATCCCTCTTAGACAGTAGCATCGGTTCATCGATGTTTGGTGAGCATGGCGAACAACTATCTCTGCTTTGACGTAGTCAATGCACGGAAGTTCATAATCTGCTCACACTTTCGCAAAAATCTGCTCTAAGATTACTTGTCGGAGCATGATACCACTTGTCAGAGCGTGGTATTGGCTCTGATACCACTTGTCACAGACTTATTTTCAATTGTGTCAGCGGCACACAATTTACCCGTGCGGCGCCCAAAGCTCCACATAGCTTAGGGCCAGCCTTTTCAACTTCTCCCAGTTGCCTTAGTACGATCCTTGTACCTGTGGCGAGGTTCACCTCAAGGTTCCCCTCATTGTGCCGCCCGTCTCATGTCTGGCTATGGCCTTGACATGTATTCGACTCATATAGCGCACCCATACATGTTGGGTCACTTCCATATGTGCCCTGGGGTTTGGCTATGGACATACATATGCCATGTCGGGACCTGAGCATCGTTGTCGCGTGCACAGTCCAATCCTCAAGCTTGTTAGTCGCCTCGTGCGTCCGCACTTGGCTTGTCGCTTTGCCTGAGAGAGGCAACGTTCAATCCTTGGCCTTAGCCATTTGCGTCTTCCTTATCGTGCCTTCATTTGTCTTAAGGCATAGCCCACGCATCATGCATACAAGTCTCATAGTGCAACGTCACCCCACGACTGCACGTCTAGGCCAACGGACCCTTGCTCGCTTGGTTGAACTCTTGCCAAGCTCACAAGTTAGCTCACGAGGCTCTTGAGTGAGTCCCTCGATTTCTCATTCGGCTAGGAGGTCTTTTCCCACAAAGAGAACGGCCCGGAGGACACAACGTTCGATATATCTAACCCCTACGGCCATCGGGACGCCCAACGTCGACTTCCGAGTCGCACGCCGCCCATAGAGCTTTCCTAACTCATATGGGTACCTAAGACACTCCTTTGAGGTGCCTAGGCAGGCCCTTGAAGTCCTACTTCAAGGCAGCATACTTGGGGCAAATATTCCCGGGGGAGGCTGGTAGGCTGTCACCATGTATACCCCCTTATATATGCTTAAAACAATAAAACCCATGTGACAAGACTAGACATCCTTCTGCCAGAGAATCATAATGGGTCATAGACGGATCTACCGACTTCCAAATTGGGTGCCGTTTGATTGTACTTACTCGTCTTGACTTCCTTCACACCTCCATGAAGTTTCATCCCATTCCCATACTCGTAGAGCGGGTTATAGCCTTTGGACTTTCTGCATATTTACCAAAATGCCATCAGCCTTGGCTAAGTCGAAGACGTATCCAAATGAACTCCGTTTGGCCCCAAATTTGGTAAGCATATATAAGGACATACTAGGAACAAGTCCATAGCAAGAAATCCCCAGATTCCACTTCTAGCTCCAGAACGTCCGGCAGTCACATACCTAGCCGCACACGGCCTTCGCCGACAGTCTAAGCCCTGGGATGCACCCCAAGTCCTTGTCAAACATCTTTGGCACTATAAGGGCATGTCATGCAACATCTCAAATGGTTGTTGCCTCATGCCATGACCCTTTGCCTCAATATCCTACTTCAGCGCCTCCTTCAACACACATCGCCTGCATGGCTGACATAGGTGTGGCCTGCTTGGCCCGCACTCCTTGGCCGACATCCTGGCCAATGTAGACGCCCATATTCCTAGGGTGTTACACATATCTTTATCAATCACCTCCTTGTGATTCTCAATTCACTTCACTGATTACTAAGCTTATGATTTTCAATCCACTTTATTGACCACTAAGTTTATGATTCTAAATTCACTTCATTCATTGACCACTAGCCTTATAATTCTCAATCCACTTTATTGATTGACCACTCAGATTCCCAATCTACTTCATTAACTACTATATTACATGCTTGGTACATTAAGCACTTAATTTTATACCAAGACCAGCAATAAGTTACTCGCTTCGTCCATCTTTAAATTGTCCATGTTTAACTTGACATACCTCTTAAAAAATACTCAATTCGTTTCAATTTGTCTGATATACTTCCTTTTTTCATTCATTTTAACAGAATGATTCTTTCCTTTCTTAGCAACTCTTTA
The DNA here is from genome assembly GCA_029582245.1 of Solanum etuberosum. Taxonomy (NCBI): domain Eukaryota; kingdom Viridiplantae; phylum Streptophyta; class Magnoliopsida; order Solanales; family Solanaceae; genus Solanum; species Solanum etuberosum. Next base: position 9,805 of record JAJONR010013767.1, read on the forward strand.
ATTTAAAATTTCATATGACATGTTTTTATTTTATTTTATGAAGTAAGAATAATTCATTAGAAGGCATCAAGAAGATGCAAGGCAAAAAATTACAGCAAAAGAAGGGATCTTCTCCTATATAAGAATTTACTAAATAACTAAAAAACATATGTAGTCCAAAAGAGATCAACAGTGATTACAGGGGCCCGGTTGAACTAGCTACATAAGAAGACTAAATTGTTGGATTTAAGAATGTGGTTAGGAATTGAAATCTCATCAAAAGATAGCAAAGATGCACCCAAAGATAGCAACAGGCACCATACACCATGTTTTTTTTATGAGTTTCCCAACTCTCCACGAACACCAGCTCTCATAGGCTTCTGTAGTGGTGTTTGGCATGACCCAAGCAATTCCAAAGACTGATAAGAACATACTCCATAAGCCAATTGCTACTTTACAGTGCAAAAATAGATGCATAGCACTCTCCAACATCATCTGATAGCACATATAACATTTATTTATAACCTGAATTTTTACATACAAAATTTCACGTGATATTATACATTAAATGTATAGTATTTATAAGCATGATAAAATAAACACTAAATGGTAAATTATTTCTAGGTTTTCTAAACCGAACAAATAAAGTTTGACAAGTATTATTAGAATAGTAGACAAGTAACTATGGACGGAGCAGTATGCATGTTTGAGGGAGAATTTGCTTTGCAAGACACACTTTTATCATCCAAGAACCAACATGAACAAGGTTATTGCTATAACAAATCTTGTACAGACAAAAGATAACAAAAGCTCATCAAAATTGGGAAGTGAGATGTATATCTGCACAATGTATTCAAGACCACAAATTCAAAACTAAAAAAAGATGAATGAGAAAAGTTGAAAGCGGACCAAGTACAGCTAAACAAATTTAACAGTATGTTTTCTCAGTTTTAACATTAGTCTTCATAATATTCATAAGCTCTCACCATTACCATTTGACCACCTACGGAGAGTGCAAGCAACGAGGCCCCTTCCTCCGAAAAAGCCAAACCATGGCTTCGATGCTGATGATCGTCCTACATTGCTCCTCGATGGAATATCACTAGCACCAATTATGGGCAGTGTAGCTGCAGTATGTTGAAACTCTGCTGCTTCTTCTATTGCTCCACCATCACTTGCACTACTATCCACAGGTTCAATATCAATTTCCCCACCATCAAGATTCACTGCTAGTGATTGCCTCCTAGCTCGTAACTTATCTGCAACATCACCCGTCACATGCTTGCACTTCTTCACCTTGATTTTCACCAAATTAGGGCAACCCCAAGCGAAAGATTCAATCCCTTTATCCGTTACTTCACATCCCTTGATACACAGCTTCTTCAAGGCCATACACTTTGTGGCAATACAAGATACTTCAGGATCTCCAATAGTGTCGCTACCACAAAGAGCCAATCTTTCTAACTTTTTACAATTAGAAGCTATTGCCAATAGACTAGTCGACGTAGGATTCAGACCGATAAGCACCAATTCTTTGAGATTTGAGCTATTCTCAGCAATTGCAACTAAACCCTCATCCCCTATCCTATTTGTCCTCCATCCATCAATGTGAAGCTTCCTCAATAACTTGCACTTACTAGCCACTGCTACAACTCCAGCATCAGTGCATTCGGGTGTCTTCACCAAATGCAGAATCTCCAACTTTGGACAATTAGATATTGCTGTAAGTCCAGTATCACCAACTTGAAGCCTCTCCAAATGAATCTCAGAAACATGATTTTCCCTACTTCCAATTGTCTCAAAAAGCTTATCCCAATCACCCAAACACCTCAACAACTTCAAAGTCTTTAAATTTTTAGACCCAACAATCAAAGGTGCAAAACATTGTCCATTATATAACTCTTTCAAACATATAGATTTAAGCGATGAAGCAGCAGCTCCTGGCCCAATTGGGTCAGCTGCAAACCCATCATTGATACCCCGAAGACGTTTCACAGATAATTCTTCAAGGGAAGAACAGTTATCAAGCAAAGCATTCATACCTTTGGCTCCAAACATGCAAGACCCACAAGAGAATTTCTTCAAACTCTTACAATTCCGAGCAAAAGCAGACATACCCACTTCGGTAACATCACGGCAACCGCGAAGCTTTAGGCGAATAAGTTTAGAACAACGAAGGGAGATAAGGGTCAAAGCTTCATCGTTTATACTTACGGATTTCCGGTCGCATCGGAGAGCAAGTTTCGTAACAGAATCGAAACGAGAGAAGATGGTAGGAACATGCGGAAGAATCTCAACTTTCGCGTTGACGGCAAGACGGTAACGGCTTTGACCCTCCACCAAAAGCCATCTCCGGGAGACTAGGGAACACTTTTTCCGGTCACCGGAACTCAAACACTGGAAAATCAAAGCCAAACATTCATCAGGAAGATCATCCGTATAATCTCGGTTCCCGAAAACAAACGGAATCGGTGACTCATCTTCATCTGAATTCATAAGGGAGAAGAAATCAGACTGGGAATGGTCGGAGGCGGAACGGTGGTGGTTGGTAAGTGGGGTAGGATGAAGGCTGCGGTGGCGATGTTTTGGCCCACCGCCGCAGTGGGTGGATGAATATTGGCCCATTTTGTTTTAGGGTTATAGAAATTTAGAGTTGGAAATGGGAAAAAATGGAGATTTTGGAAAGAAGAGAAAAATGAGAAGAATTTATTAATAGGAAGAAGAAGAAGAAGAAGGAGAGTCAGAGATTTGAACGGTTAAAAGGTGGAATATCAAAGGAAGGAAGAAGAAGAAGAGGAGGAAATGTGCGCGTCCTCGTCAATATCGTCCATGGCCGACTAATATTGGAATATTTGAGTTGGAAGAAGCAACTATATGGACCAAAATGGCCTTGGCCTTGGCCTTGTCTACTGCTCCTCTGTCCCAATTTATGTATTACTTTTTGTTTTTCGAGTGTCAAATTGTTTAAGTTTGATCAGAAATTTATACGTAGAATCTTCAATTTTTTTGAAATTAAATTTATATATTTATAAACTTCGTAAAAAGTACTATAAGTCACAATAATTGGCAATTCAAAATAATTAAAGGATATATGAAAAATTTACGGTTAAAAATAGACTTGTTTGAATCTCGAAATCCGAAAAGTGTCACATAAATTGAGACAGATGGAGTACATATTTCTAATTTCTTTATTTGGAATTTTTTTTTTTTGGGAAACTAAGCAAATACTCCGTATCAATATCATATACTGTATTGGTATCATTAAGTATGATAATTTCGCTTAATACTAAATCAGTATCATATAATGTATTTGTAAACCTTAATGATACCAATACAGTATATATATATATGATTTAATATCAAGTTAAGCGAAATTATCAGTCTTAATGATACAAATACAATATATGATACTGATTTAGTATCAATTAAGCGAAAATTATCAGTCTTAATGATACCAATACAGTATATGATACTGATTTAGTATCAGTTAAGCGAAAATTATCAACATTAATGTGGGGGTATGGGCTGTAATTATTTATGAAAGAATGATTATTTCAGGAATTACTTTGGATTTGGATATGAACTTGTAATTATTTTAGATTTTATGGCCCATTTATATAGTTTTCCTTTTTTTTAAAATCGAAATTAACCACTTTGTATTAGCATATCAATGTATCAAATAACTTTATATTATGGAAAACTTCACTCTGAGATTTCATTCAGCAAAGAACAAAAAAGAAATTCTAGCCAATTTATGAGTTATTTTGTCAGAACATTTAGAAATATATATAAAATTGACGTGATTAAATATCCATGCTTGAGAGCGTTCAAATATCTTTACACGTCACTTCTGTAACTTATAACATAATCACTCATTTCTGATCATATCGACAATATTTTTAGTGTCAGTCCATTCATTATTAATAACGCATTCAAGAGATTTTCTAATGCAATTGCTTTAGCAATCATGACTTTCTTGACGGATTAGAAATCCAAAGGCAAGAAGCAATTTTCTAAAATTATCCAAAGTCGCAAAATCAATATTTGTCCTCTGATCATTAGCTTGCAATCCCAACAAAATTCCATCTTGCATATTTGTTAGTTTAAGCACGAGATTTCTAGTTAAGGAGCTAGAAGTTAGTCTTTTTGAAAACGAATTTTTAGTTTGATATGTAATGATTCATTTTATATGCTAGGTTTTGTAAGAAAGGAAAATGTTTTAATTCTCCCTTCATCTAGAGGCGGAGACAACATATTTGTATCGAATCTATTTGAATGTAATACTTTTAACGAGAAATATAAATTTATACGTAAAAGTTTACTGAAATTGTAACAAACAATAGATATGAACTTTAAAATACTATAGGTTTAATACTAGAAATTTTTAAAAATGGATCAACCTTTTCCTTGGTCTTAATGCAAGTATCTTAGTTTAGCTAATTATAAAATTTTAAAAAATCAAGAAGACTTTGAATCTTGTGTTCTTCAATTAAAGATGTATGTAGTCTTTTAAATGTTTTTATCCTAAACTTGTCATGAAGAATGTTAGAGTTAGTTTGAGAACTTACAAATATAAAAAAAAAGTTGAAACAAACAATAGATATGAACTTTAAAATACTATAGGTTTAATACTAGAAATTTTTAAAAATGGATCAACCTTTTCCTTGGTCTTAATGCAAGTATCTTAGTTTAGCTAATTATAAAATTTTAAAAAATCAAGAAGACTTTGAATCTTGTGTTCTTCAATTAAAGATGTATGTAGTCTTTTAAATGTTTTTATCCTAAACTTGTCATGAAGAATGTTAGAGTTAGTTTGAGAACTTACAAATATAAAAAAAAAGTTGAAACAAACAATAGATATGAACTTTAAAATACTATAGGTTTAATACTAGAAATTTTTAAAAATGGATCAACCTTTTCCTTGGTCTTAATGCAAGTATCTTAGTTTAGCTAATTATAAAATTTTAAAAAATCAAGAAGACTTTGAATCTTGTGTTCTTCAATTAAAGATGTATGTAGTCTTTTAAAT
>JAJONR010013768.1:0-17248 GCA_029582245.1 Solanum etuberosum
TGAGAATATATATATATATATATATATATATATATATATATATATATATATATATGCAGTTCAATTCAATATTTGCTATTATTGCATTTTATTGGTGAAGCTTAAATAATTTTATCTCATTCTTATGATTTACTTCAATTGAGTTATACTTCAGCCTCTCAGTTCAGTTATTGTTTCACTCAGCCATATTACATACTCGTACATTTTATGTTCTAATGTCATTTGGCTTGCATCATTTTATGATGCATACACAAGTGTTCAGGATCATCAACGGGCGTTTCGTTGAGATCACCCGGTCACTCTTCAGCTTTTGGTGAGGCCTCCTAGCTTTCGGAGGACTCCAGTCTTTAGTTTACTTTTAATAGTTGTTTAAGGTTACCGTGGGTATTGTTCCGACGTCTATCTTAAAATAGTAGAGGCTTCAAAGATATATAGTTTTGAGAGTCTTTCAATATTGCTATTCAGATGTTTTGTTCAAACTATTACTTATATCATTCAGTATTTTCATAGATTTTAATTGAGTACTTGACATAATGATTTATTTCAGTTTTAAAGTCTATATCTGCTTGAGTCAGTGTTCCTCTAAGTAATCAGCCAGGCCAAGGGTTTGCATGGGGACTAGCAATGGTTCTCGAGTGCCAGTCACATCCAAGGTATAGGCTTGGGGCGTGGAAAAATTGATATCAAAGGAAAGATTCAAGAATCCTAGGGTGTCTATAAAGATGTGTCAAGTAGAGTCCTTCTTATTGGTGTGAAGCGAGCCACATATATAATGGGGAAGCTACTACATTTAGGAGCTTTTCACTTTCTTCTTACTCTTGTTCGTGCGATAGAGTTTAACTCTACGAAAGTTTCTTCTAACTCGTGCTTATGCGTGTCTTTTCCAATCATGCCTCCATGAAGAGCTATTCAAGGACATCCTGCTAGGAGGAATGCTAATCCTCAAGGTCAGGAAACTTCCAATGCACCATAAGTGCAACCCCCTTAGGGAGTGTCACCAATGTTGAGTTCAGGTATGGTATTCAAATGATGACTTAGTCTGTGTCAAATAAGGTTGATTAACAAGGAGTGGGTCGTTAGGATATGGCTGATACATCCATATTTCGTGAACATTGAGGATCCGGAGAACTTTGCGGAGGAGTTATCGAATGTTTTTGGAGTTTAAGCATGTTGTTGATGCAACGCATGTATAGTTGGATTCTTACCAACTCAAAGGTGTTGCTAATATTTCGTATGATCAGTGGAAAAAGAACAGGGCAGAGGGAGCACCATTTTTTTTATCTTGAATGTGTTTAAGAATGTTTTCTTGGGGCGCTACTTTCCCGAGATATTCGGGAAGCAAAGGTAAGAGAGTTTCTTAACCTAAAGCAAGAGTTTATGACTGTGCATGAGTACAACCTTAAGTTCACCCAATTAGCTCGCTATGCTCAGGAGATGACGGCTGATATGAGGAGCAGAATGAGTTTGTTCGTGTCAGGACTTTCTCTCCATACATGTAGGGAGAGGAAGGCATTGATACAAGACATGGACATAGCTAGACTTATGATTCGTGTGCAGCAAGTGGAGGAGGATACTATGAAGGATATGGAATAGCATCGAAGTAAGAGGGTCAAGACAACAAACCATGAGTCCGGCCAGTAGAAGACCAAAAATGGGAATCGTTCATCCTTTCAGCGGTACTAAGATTTATCTTTGAATCCAAAACTTTCTGAAATGACTTCCAAAACTAGGCAATGAATTGAGCACCCCTATATGAAATGATGGACAAGAGGACTCTATGAAGTCGAGCTACCTCTCGGATGTACAATCTGACATAACCCTCTGCTGAATATGTAGTCCATATTAATTATCTCTCACTTACATTCTAGAAGAGCTATGTTCTGAGTCACACCACATGGACTCTAGTGCTCAACTTTGACTTGTTGGCTCTTCAAACATTTAGCAACAAAATCTACAATACACCTCTTCATATCACTCCACAAATAGACTTCACTCAAGTCGTGGTACATCATGATGGAACCTGGATGAATCAAATACTTGGAATTGTGGGCTTCTGCCATGATCCTATCTTGGAACACACAACCTACATTGATACCTCAACACACCATCTCCCCCTTGTTCAAAAGTCATAACCTTCTGCTTATGAACATTGGCCTTCAACTCAAGTAGAATGGGGTTCTTGTCTTGCTTCACCTTTACTTCCATCCCCAAGGATGATTCAGCCTCATTCATCACAACAACTCCACATTAACTAGATTCTACAAGGCCAAAATAAAATTTATAAATGATCAAATATATTGGTTAAATTGAACAAACTAAAATTAAAAAATAAGTAGCTCATGTCTTCGTAGATGAATGAAAGAGTTGTCTACTAAATGATTACTCAACTGTTTTATATTATATCATAAACTCACATTTCTTTTGTTCGTAGCAACACTCCCAATTATCTTTTGTTATATCACTTTTAAAATATCACTTAATCAGATTTCTCAAATTTTAGGTGGCTAAAATTTATATGGAATAAACTATAGCAGTCAATATACACTTTTTATATGAAGGATTACACATTAACATCATAAGTTACATATTCATAACAAATAATAGTAAAATTTAAAGTTATGAATTCTTGTTTGGCAGAAGACTTGGACATTCTAAATCCTAATTTTTGTTGTAATAGAAAAGAGCGTAGTATTACATGTGAGTTTTATAATCTTTATAATAGATTATCTACTAAAAATAAGTGCTTCAAAAAATCATACATAAATACACACACACAACTATCTCTATAAGTAAAAATTATTGTTTATTCTCTGTTTACAAAATTAAATTAAATATACAACTCTCGGCTCACTGAAATTTGCTCTCTTCTTTATAATACACACTGGCACAAGCCTCCATGCAATATGGTTTGATATACACATCCATTTATATATGGCTTCAATGTTGTGAATATTAATGATGATGATCAGAGGCGGAGCAAGATAGGGTTCGTGGGTTCGGATGAACCCACTAACTTTTTCGTAGACCCTGTATTTGTATTAGAAAGTTATATAAATATATATGTATATTAACTTGTGAACCCCCTAACAAAATTGATTGACAACTTAGTGGTAAGGAAGGATCCGTGGAAATATCTTTTGCACTAGTGATATGGGTAAGTGTGTTTTGCAATATGGTTCTCTTCTGTCGTAAAATTTAGAATCCCTACCTCCTAATCCTCCCTCCGCCTCTAGTTCCTTACATACTTGTCAAAAACATTTATCAATCATAAACACATGTAACCTTCGACATTTCAACAATAACTAAAAAGCATTAGAAAAATATATATATATATATTTTACACATTTATAAGTACGTAAAGAACCGTGTCATTCTTAAGCTTATAAATTAATGACAACAATAATAATAATTCTTTTAAAAAATAACCTTGTTCATAACTTATCTTTTAGTCTTTAGATAAATACATTAAGTGCTATATTCTTAAATCTGAAATAGAAATTGAATCAAGATAACTTGCAATTTTCACAAATACATTAATTACCTGAATCTAAGCCTTGTACGCCATTCTACAATTCTTAAAACAATTATATATTAAATATAAACATACGAAAATTATAATAATCAATTTATGTACTTGAACTATATAAGAATTGATAATCTTGTAACTTAATCCTTTATGTTTTATTTATCCGAAAATTATATATATATATTTAAAAATTTAAATTACAAAAAATATTCTCTATTATGTGGACGGTAAGAAACCATATCTAATTAGTGGTATTTTCAACATATGTATGTCTTATTTAGAGATTTAGTAGCTAAAGAAATACCAATTATCCATCCGAGTTTGGAATACATTGTTGTTAAGAGGTAATACACATGCAGTAATGTAAGAAACCAAGTTCTAATTATGGATATGTCCAACCTATATATGTATATCTTATTAAGGGATTTAATAGCCAAATAAATACCAATAATCTCTCCAAGTATGGAATACACTATTGTTTGGAGGTAATACATGTTTAATAATGTAAGAAAATAAGATGTTGATTGAGAATAGTTTTACTAAAAAATTCTCCTCTAACTAGGGTTGATATATTTCGGTTCAAACTGAAGAACTAATTATTATTTTTTTGGGATGGTGGAATAATTAAATTCAAAAGATTCTGTGATGTCTCTTCTTCAATATTTGACTGTCACAAACTGAGTAATTAGTACTATTATGCAGTCTTAATTATCTCTTCTTTCCACTTCTAAAAATCAATGGGGGAGGAACATTGCTTCCTCGTACTTCTGTGAAAGCATAATAAAAGAGAATATATACTTCCTCTAGTCGAAGATTCCACTTATGTTCCCTCCCTTCTTCCCCATAGTGTAGCCTACTAACTGCGAACTAAGGTGTGGGATTTCCATTTATGCTTTCTATGTAATGGATATTAAATTCATGTTTTCTTCTTTTGGACATCACTAAACTGCTTTTTCATGCAAAAAACTGATGACAGGTATGTTATTGACTATGGGTATGTGAAGCAGCGACAGTATAACCCATCCACTTGCATGTACTCGTTAGAGGTTGTTCAGATTAGCAAGTAAGTTAACATGTCTAACCTTTTTTTTCTCTTTATTTTCTTTCAGTTGACCTGGTTGTGGGTGCTTAAGAAAGGACTCGTTGTTTGAGGTGTAAAATTGAATCAACAGTTGGAAAATCAAAAGGTATTTTGGGGAAAATATTGTCCCCCTTAGTATGTTGGTCCCGTAGTTCAAAGGTTTCTTTGATGATTTGATACCAAAATGAAGGTATCAAGGGAGTGAAATGCAGATAAGAAAGAAGAAAGAATAAAGAAGAAGAATTAAGAGAAGGGTGAAGAACAGAGGAGAAATTGAGAGAGAATGAGAGGGAAAATGAAAATTGTATTGAGCTATCACATTCAAATCATGCCTTACAAGTACTATCCACTCCTATTAATACTACTTAATCAGAATTAAAGGAAAATATAATGAACACTAAAAATGAACATAGGAACTGATTCTAACTACTTTTCCCGCCAAAATAGTAATCATGCTAATGGTGTGTGACCTTCCAACTCAGCAATGATGTGGTATCTGCCATGTGACTGAAGTATTACGTGGCTGTTGAACCCAAATTGGTATCAATACCCCCCTGTGAAACAACACCCTTGTCCACAAGGGTGATAGAAGGAAACTGAGTCTGTAATGTAGAAGACAGTTCCCAAGTTGCATAGGATTGATCAAGGCCAGACCACTGAATAAGCCACTGAGCAACCGCCTTATTACCACGCTTCACCATTCGATGCTCCAAGATATATTCAGTCTCAGAGCAGTGAGGACTAGATAAGTCAATGATGGGAGGATGTACTATAGTACTGGGAAGTTCATGACATAATTTAAGCTGAGAAATATGAAAGGTAGGATGGATTTGCACTTCAGGAGGAAGGAGGAGTTTGTAAGCCACAACACCTATCTTCTCCACAATAGGATATGGACCAAAAAATCTAGAAGTGAGCTTGTGATATGGAAAAATAGACAAGGCAGATTGTCTATAAGGTTGAAGTTTAACATAAACCCAATCACCAACCTGGAAATGCCTATCAGACCTATGAGTGTTGGCCTGTGCACACATCCTTTGTTGGGCTCGATGCAAATGAAACTTAGCCAACTCGAGCTTAAACTATCTTCTTAGCATAAAATCATCAACAGCATCAGACTCAGAGTCACCAGGCAAGTATGGAAGATGTAACGGAGAAGGATAGCCATATAACAACTCAAAAGGAGAAGATTGAATAGCAGATTGTGGGTTAGAGTTGTACCACCACTCAGCTAAGGCTAGATAAGAAACCCAATCAGCGGGAGCATCAGTACAAAAACATTTGAGATAGGTTTCAAGACACCTATTCAGAACCTCAGTTTGTCCATCAGTCTGAGGATGGTAAGCTGTAGAAGTCTGCAAGGACACCCCCTGAGCATTTAAAAATGCTTTCCAAAAGTTGCTAATGAATATAGGATCCCTATCACTAGTTATAGTTGCAGGGAAACCATGCAAGTTGAAAATGTTATCCAAGAAGATAGGAACAAGAGATTGCGCACTATAGGGATGTGATCTAGGAAGTCCTTCAATAAAGTCCATACATATATCCGTCCATGGCAAAGCAGGTATTGGCAAGGGCTGGAGTAGACCAGGATAAGCTGATGTATCATACTTGTTCCTTTGGCACACAACACACTTGTGCACAAAATTAGCTATAGCTGATCGAATACCCTTCCAATAGAAATAGGCCATGACCTTCCTAGTAGTGGCATCAATGCCTGAATGCCCACCAGCAGGAGTAGAATGCCATAGTGATAAAAAATTTGTTCTAAGGGAAGCATCATCACAAACAACTAATTTCCCTTTTCTTCTCAGTTGTGCATTAAGCCAAGTGAAATGCTTACGAGGTTGCACCTGCAAGGATTGAATAAGGACTTGTAATACAGGATCCGTAGTCCAACTAGCTTTGATCTCATCCCATAAATCAGCTTGGACTGAAGATATCATCATGGACATAAGTTCTGCACCTTGGAGCCTAGACAAAGCATCCACAACCAGGTTTTCCTTACCCTTTTTATACTGAATTTCAAAGTCAAAAGGCAACAGTTTAGCCAACAACCTAATCTGAGAATTTGTATGTAACTTTTGCTCCAATAGATACTTCAAGGCTTTGTGATTAGTTTTAACAATGAAGTGTTGACCAAGTAAGTAGTGGGCCCACTTGGTGACAGCAAATACCAAGGCCAATAATTCCTTCTCATACACAGATAGAGCAGCATGGCATGCAGATAAACCCTTGCTAATGAAAGAAATAGGGTGGTCTTTTTGCATAAGGACATCACCAATGCCATTACCACTGGCATCTGTTTCAACAACAAATAGAATAGAGTAATCAGGTAGAGCAAAAACAGGTGCAACAACCAATGCTGATTTCAACTCCATAAAAGCTTCAAAAGCACTGCCGGACCATATGAAATTGTCGTTTTTCAGCAACTCAGTTAGGGGTCTACTAATGAATCCATATCCCTGAATAAACTTTCTGTAATAACCTGCCAGACCTAAGAAACCCCTTAATTGTTTGAGGGTACTAGGAACTGGCCAACTCTAAAGAGCCTGGATCTTCCTTTGATCAGTGGAAACCCCTTCATAGGAAATAAAATACCCCAAGTATTCGACCTTTGATACCCCAAACACATACTTTGATTGCTTCGCCAACAACTGATGGTGGATCATAAGGTCAAAAACTGACTTCAAATGGTTAACATGATCCTGTAATGACCTGCTATAAATCAGAATGTCATCAAAAAATACTAATACAAATTTCCTTAAATGCTACTGGAAAATGTGATTCATTAAACATTGGAATGTAGAAGGTGTATTAGTTAAGCCAAAAGGCATAACTATGAACTCATAGTGACCAAGATGAGTTTTGAAAGCGGTTTTAGGGACATCATCAACTACCATCCTAATTTGGTGATAACCAGACCTCAGATCCACCTTGAAAAATACTCTTGCTCCTGTCAGCTCATCCAAAAGATCATCAATAACAGGGATAGGAAACTTGTCCTTTATCGTGCACTGATTAAGCTCTCTATAGTCTACACACAATCTCCATGTGCCATCTTTTTTGCCCACAACCACCACTGGAGAAGAGAAGGGGCTATTACTATATTGAATAACACCTTGTTGTAGCATATCATTGACCAACTTCTCTATAGTATCCTTCTTCATAGGTGAGTATCTGTAAGGTCTGATATTGACAGGTTTGGCTCCATTTTGTAGAGGGATCTTATGATCAAATGAACCCCTTGGAGGAGGTAAGATTGTAGGTTCAGAAAATATCTTATGATATTGATCAAGTAAAACACCAATTTCAGGTGCTATGGTTTCCTCCTTCAATAACTGTAGGGCAAAGTTCTGTCCCACAAAGTCTTCCCCATTCATAACTGGCAACATTTGTAACATGAATAATTCAACCTCATCTCCTGATAACTTGTTCACAGCTTTGGAACTGGCCAACCTACAATCTTCAGGCACCGCCTTAAGTATATGTTTCTTCCCTTGGTAATTGAAGGACATAGTAAGTTCTGTAAAATCCATGGTCACTGGACCCAATGTCTTCATCCACAATGCTCCCAGAATAATATCATATCGACCAATAGGGAACACTATTTAATCTAACTGATAAGTAATGCCCTGCAGCATCCACCCAAAGTCCTTAACTACTCCAGTTGTGGTCTCCTTAGCATTGTTGCCAAGACTCACATAGCTCGTGGGAGTAGGAACAACAGTGCATCCCAACCTTTCACACAATCTTTATCAATAAAATTGTGTGTACTACCTCCATCAAGTAATATCTGAACTGGTCTCTTACCACTATATCCCTTCACATGAATAATTTGAGCACCCTGAATTCCAGCAAGGGCACACAATGAAATCAATGGATTAGCACCATCGACTATGATTTCACCTTCCCCATACGTGTTATCATTAACTGGAGATTCCAGTTCATGTTCTAGATCTTCTAACTCGATAATTTCCATCTCTACCAAATAATTGTTTAGGGAGATTACATTTATGACCGATGTTGTACTTCTCATCGCAAAAATAACACAACCCCTAAGTCCTTTTTGCATGGATTTCAGCTGGGGAGATAGTTCTCCTAGGTCTGCCTCCAGTAGAAGATGGAAAAGTCAATCGAGTCCCCTGATTATAATTGATAGGTTGTGACCTTGCAACAAGTGTCTCCTGATGTTGCTTCTTAACAACTCATCCTTGTAGTCCCGATGCTCTAATTTGAGATGTAGCATTAGCTAGTTGAGTAGCTTCTGTTAATCTAGCCAACCTAAACACCTTAGACAAGGTTTGTGGTTCATGCATCAGTATAGGTAGGTCCAACTTGTCTACGATCCATGTCCAACCTCAATTCCTGATGTCGCTCATCCATAACAGAACGTAGGTCCAACTGTTGAGCTGCCAAATCCTCAAATTGCTCCTGGACATTGTATTCAGCTGCTTCAGAAACTGTTTCAGTATTTTTTCGTGGTCCCATAACTTAAGATTAGCCTAGCTCTGATACCAATTGATACCAAAATGAAGGTATCAAGGGAGTGAAATGCAGATAAGAAGAAGAAAGAAGAAGAATTAAGAGAAGGATGAAGAACAAAGGAGAAATTGAGAGAGAATGAGAGGGAAAATGAAAATTGTATTAAGCTATCACATTCAAATCATGCCTTACAGGTACCATCCACTCCTATTAATACTACTTAATCAGAATTAAAGGAAAATACAATGAACACTAGAAATGAACATAGAAACTGATTCTAACTACTTTTCCCGCAAAAATAGTAATCTTGCTAATGGTGTGTGACCTTCCAGCTCAGCAATGATGTGGTATCTGCCATGTGACTGAAGTATTACGTGGCTGTTGAACCCAAATTGGTATCATGATTTTGCAGTTAATACCATCTTTACCCTGTATGGGTTTAGTCACCAGACAGTTTTTGGATACCTTATTGACTACTTTTTTCTGCCGGCAGTTGAAAAGTACAAAAACATAGTATGCAATCTTTACTTAGTGTCCCATTTTTTGTTCTGTTGTTGATACTAATATAGGATTACTTCTACTTCAGTAAAAGTATATGCCTTTTTTATTTCGTTTAACATATATTGATATTGTTGAATTTACAACTTGATTCACAATTCCAGTTGGAAACTTCTAGATTCAGAGAGAAATTGAAGACATCGCAGAGAGAATATTGAATATTGAATTAGAGAGAAAATGCTTTTACAATGACTAACTTGATCTCAACAAATTGTACAGATGTATATATAGTGGTCCTATATGATAACCACCTCATCTAACTATGGTTAACTTAAATAACCAAACGTCTAACTAACTCATGTGAAATTTGAAAATATCTTTTATTAAATTTAACTAACACTAACCAACTTGTATTGTATCTTTTTATCTTGTATCAATTCGCTTATACTCAATAACCCCTTCAAGCTAGGTGGTATGAATATGTTCTTCGTCCCTAGCTTGGGAATCAGATAAGAATGTTGAAGCTTTCCCAGACCCTTAGTGAGAGTATCTGCAGGTTGCTCTGCAGTAGGTAGATATCTTATATGCACTAAACCATTCTGAATCTTCTCCCCGATAAAATGGCAGTCTATATCCATGTGTTTCATCCATTCATGAAAGACAGGATTAGCAGCAATCTGCAGTGCAGCTTTGCTATCAAAATAAAGAGGAATTGACACTTGTAGTTTAATATCAAGTTCCCTAAACAAGCCAATCAACCAAGTAAACTCAGCAACTAGTGAAGCAAGGCTTCTATACTCAGCTTCAGCTGAACTTCTTGAAATGGTCGACAGCTTCTTGGATTTCCAGGAAATTAGGGAATCACCAAACTTAACCATGTAACCAGTAATGGATCTGCTAGTATTGATGCATGAGCCCCAATCAGCATCACAAAATCCCTGAAGAATGGTAGTGCTAGAAGAAGACATTAAAACTCCAAGGCCAGGAGCCTGTTTGATGTGTCTGATTACTCTAAGTGCAGCATCTAAGTGAGACTGTTTGGATGCATGCATAAACTGGCTCAAACTTTGGACAGCAAAGGCGATATCTTCCCTAGTAATTGTAAGGTATAATAACATGCCAACAAGTCTCTGGTATACCCCAGGATCTACTAGAGCAGAATCATGATTGTCTCCAACATGAGAATCAAACTCACAGGATCTACTAGAACAGAATCATGATTGTCTCCAACATGAGAATCAAACTCACAGAAAATATCTAAGATCACCTAGATCTTTGATCTTGAAATTGTATTTGAGGACCTGTTTAGCAGCTTCTACCAAAGTCATTTTACTCCCTGTAATCAGTAGGTCATCAACATAGATTAAAATAATGACTATGCCATCTGATGATTTCTTAGTGAATCCTGTTGTGAGAAGAGCAGATATAAGCTTCACATTCCATTGCCTCGATGCTTGCTTCAAACCATAAAGATATTTCAAGAGTCTACACACCTTGACATCTTTTGTCCCATCAGCTTTAAAACCTTGTGGTAGTTGCATGTAAACTTCCTCATGTAAATCACCTTGCAAGAAGGCATTGTAAACATCCATTTGCTGAATCAACCAACCATTAGCAGCAGCTAAAGAGATCACAGTCCTCGCTGTTACCATTTCACAACAGGTGAGAATGTTTCTTGATAATCAAGACCTTCCCTTTAGTTTTACCCTTTGGCTACTAGCCTGTCCTTATACCTTTCTACCAGACCATCAGCTTTGTATTTAATTTTGAACACCCATTTACATCCAATGGCTTTCTTCCCACTTGGTAACGGAACAATCTTCCAAGTCCCATTGTCCTCCAAGGACTGTATTTCATCCTCCATTGCCTTTATCAATCTTGCATCCTTAATAGCATGTTTATAATAATTTGGTTCTGTGTCTGCAGACATCTGAGCCACATAACATTGGTATGATTTGGACAGACCATTGTAAGTAATACTGTTAGCAATGGGGTACAAACAGGAAAGGGCAGAATTAGATTTTTTTTTACAGTAATGAAGTCCTTTGCCAGATAGGAGGCTTGCTAGCTCTACCTGAAGTTCTTCTGGAATGAGCCAACATTTCATCAAGATTTCTGTGTATGATTGGAGCATTCTCTAGATTTCCAGCAGAGGCAATACTTACACCTTCAACCACAACTGCAGGAGCATTCTCTAGGTTCTCATCAGAGGCAACACTAACGTCATCAACCACAGCTGCAGGAGCTTCATGTTCACTGTCTGCTTTCACCACAGTTGTACGAGTGTCCAATGACTCTGATGACAAATGTGCAGCATTTAGAGGTGTTGTAGCTGATATAGAAGTTCCTGAGTGAACAGACTCAGTGGGAATTGTATGTATGATAGGAGCAGGGTTCATGGAAATCAAGAACTCATCCTCATTCACAAGATCATCAAGAGTACTTGCATTACTAGTGTGAAAAGGAAAGATGTGTTCCATAAAATGAACATATCTACTAACAAAAATAGACTTCGTCCCAAAGTCATATAGTTTATAACCTTTGTGGGTGCTACTATAACCCAACATGACTTACTTAATGGCTCTTGTGCCAAATTAGTCTCCCTTAATCAAGTTGGTTGCATAGCACAAACAACCAATAGTCCTCATGTAGGAAATATCAATTTTCTTCTTGTATATCATGTAATAAGGAGATTTGTTCCCTAGAACAGTAGAAGGAACTCTATTGACTATGAACACAGCAGCCAGAATACATTCACCCCAGAACATAATAGGCAAATGACCTTGAAAACTGATAGCCCTAGCAGTTTCAAGTATATGTCTGTGCCTTCTCTCCACAACCCCATTTTGTTGTGGAGTGTAGGGACAAGAACTTTGATGAATTATGCCATGGCTATTAAACAATTCCCTGCACTATGTATTGAAAAATTCACCTCCATTATCAGACCTGAGCATTTTTACTTTCATGCCAAACTGTGTTGCAATCATATTCACAAAATTCTTAAGTAATGCACATACATCAGATTTAACATGCATTAGAAACACCCAAGTCCATCTAGAATGATCATCAACTAGAGTAAGAAAGAACTTCAAATTATCATGAGTAGCAACCTCATATGGTCCCCATACATTCATGTGAATCAAGTCAAAACAGTGTGAAGATCTACTAATACTGGATTGAGAAGGTAATCTAGTTTGTTTGGCAATTGGACAAACATCACAATGCTTCAAAACTAGAGTATGTCTATTATTCACTATATTTAGCTTTCTAATGACAGCCATAGGTACATGTACCAATCTTTGATGCCAAATAGTCCCTTCTTCTCTGCAATCTGGCACAGCCAAAGCTTTAAAACTGCTGTCTTCATTCTTTATTGGTGATCTCATTGTGTAGAGGCCATTGTGCTCATTACCAATTCCCTTCACCTTCCCAGTGAAAAGGTCCTGGAATATAAAAAAATCAGGAAAGAATAATACACAGCAGTTCAATTCTCTTGTCAGTTTGGACACAGACATGAGATTGAAATGAAATTCAGGAAAACACAACACATTGTGAATTACATCACCTCCTTTTAATTGACAATTTCCAGACTGTGTGACTATAGCAGAATCATCATTAGTAGGTTGGAGTTTGCCTGAATTAGGAACTGTCAGACCAGTTTTCAACAATAATTCATTCCCTACCATATGATCAGTAGCACCACTATCTACTATCCAATGTTCATGCTTGATAGGTAAAATGGAATGTGAAGCAATACCAGCAAAAATACCTGCTGAATTAGCATTGTGATCCTGAGAATTAGCAGCGAAATCAGACAATATTGGCTTGTTCAGCAGCTTGAGGATTTGGTTGTAATGATCCTGAGTAATAGCATTGTGTTGTAGAGGTGTTGTTGACATAACAGAAGTTGCAATGAGTTTCTTCTTCCCTTTGAAATCAGCTGGATATCCTATCAACTTGTAGCAATTATCCTTAGTGTGACCTTTCATATTGCAATAGCTGCATTGCAACTGTTTGAAGCAAGCCTCTTTAGAGTGACCTCTCACGTTACAAAACTCACATACAGTGGAGGATTTCTCCTTGAACGATTCCCACCTGAACCACCATTTGAGTTAGCAGGACCTCGTGAGCCTCCTGAGTATCCTATTCCATTGGATTGAGAACATAAGCTCATACAGTTTCCAGATCTATGTGAGAATAATGCAATTTGATCCATAACAGAACCACCGGTGGAGTGTTCACCAGACAACACTCTTGTGCTCTCATCTTGTATAATCATTGCATAACATTGATTCACACTCGGAGTAGGATTCATCATCAAAATATGACTACGTGCCTGACTGTAATTGTCATTCAATCCCATTAGAAACTACAACAACTTTTGCCTCAACAAGCTATCAGCATAATCTTTCGATTTGGCACAACCATAAGCAGGAGGTGGAGTAATAGAGTCATACTCATCCCAAAGATCTTTCAACTTTGAATAATAAACAGAGACAGGCGAAACTCCCTGAGTTAGAGTAGCAACTGCTTTGTGAAGATGAAAAATCCTTGACATATTAACTTTGTCAAATCCTTCCTTCAAGTCAGTCCAAACTAGATGAGCACTTGAACAAAAAAGAATTCCACTGACTAAATCCTTACTTACATTGTTCAAAATCCACGAAATCAACATTGCATTGAAACGATCCCAGTCCTGTTTTTCAGAATCTTCCTTGAAATCACCATGTTGAACAAGTCCATCAATGATTCCTAACTTGTTTCGATTCAACAGATTCAGACGCATTGCTCTACTCCAAAGATTATAAATCTCCATTCATGTGAGCTGAATTCCAATCTGGACAACACCAACTACATCAGAAGCAGATAAGAAAAGAGGATGATTGTGATCTGGTTTCGTCGCCATGTTGATACAAACTAAAAAAATTGGCAATTGTGTTTGATGAATATCTCAGTTTTTCACTAACACAGTAGAAAAACTCCTAGATTCATACAGATTGCTCTGATACCATGTTGAATTTACAACTAGATTCACAATTCCAATTGGAAACTTCTTGATTTAGAGAGAAATTGAATACATTGCAGAGAGAATATTGAATATTGAATTAGAGAGAAAATGCTTTTACAATGAATAACTTGATCTCAAAAAAGTGTACAGATGTATATATAGTGGTCCTATATGATAACCACCTCATCTAACTATGGTTAACTTAATTAACCAAACGTCTAACTAAGTCATGTGAAATATGAAAATATCTTTTACCAAATTTAACTAACTCTAACAAACTTGTATTGTATCATTTTATCCTGTATCAATTCGCATAGATATAACATACATGTTATTCTACTTCAGTAAGAATGTGTTTGAGCTTTCCACCTATGAATGACTGTAGGGTGCAGGCAAAGCAGCCTGAAGGACGTGCTGGAAGAACACGTCCTGGAAAATGTTATCGTTTATATCCCTCTACGGTTTACCATGATGACTTTTATGATGCAACGGTTCCTGAAATACAAAGGTCTTCACTGGCTTGAATTGTACTTTATTTGAAGTCCTTAGATCTTGCCGATATGGATATTCTTAAATTTGATTTTCTCGACTCTCCTTCTGGTAAGCATCAATTTCGCTTATCTTATTCTAATTGGACTTATTTTCCGAATCTCCTCTACCTTTGTAAATTATACACCTGTTCAATTATTCATTATTTTGTTACTTTTGTTGCAGTCAAGTCTTCAGAGGATGCCTTGAAGCAATTATATTTAGTCGATGCAATTAATGAAAATGGTTCAATCACAAGTCTTGGACGAAAGATGGCTGGTAATAGTTCATCTCTATTGATTTGTATTCTATTTTACATTAGAGGTCGCCTGTAATCCAGACCCTCCCACCTCAGACGAAAAAAAAAGCCAAAGCTAGCTTGGAAAGGATGAGACGTCAATTTTCCTTTAAATTTGGCTTCCTCCCCTTGAGAACTATGGAGGGAGTTCATAAAGTACACTACAGTTCTCCTGGAAGCCATAATTTTGGAGATTATAAAGTGATTCATTCAGTAACAAAACTAAAGGAGATCTAACTTTTCAATTTTGTCCAGAGCTTCATCTGGAACCTTCTCTTTCGAGGACCTTATTCGAGGTAAATGAGTTGGATTGCTTGTCCCAAGCATTGACTGTTGTTTCCATGTTGTCTGCTGAGACCACATTGCTTCCTGCTCCGAGGTATTGAATTTTCCAGAATTCATGTATGTACTGATTCGTGGTAGAATGATGTCTATAAATCTCATTGTTTTCCGTGCAAGTCGACTTGATATTTTTTTTAAAACTGGTAACTTTGAATCTATATATATATATATACTACTTTTGACGCACGTGCAAGTGAATATCAAACCATGTACCACACTATTTTTAAAAATAATGTGAATATTATTAGATAAAAAAATTAAGTAAACAATTATAAAATGAATGATAAAGTATAAGTTCCTGCGAATAGTGAATGTAATTTTCTTATGATTACTACTGAAAGTTAGTCATTCTTAAAATCTCTTAGTTACACCTCTTAAATATATTTTATCCTCCCTTCCCCATAGTGCATTTATTATTTATTAATGTATTGTTGGAGTTTTTACTTTTAATATAATATATTTTAAATAAATATTGATATAAAATATATAAGATATACTAAATTGGATGTTCTTAGTTGGAATATTAGATTAATTTAACATTCATGTTAGGGAGTGTTCTAATTTCACTGAACTTTTAGATTGTCAACGTCTGTAAATAAAACTTAAGTTTTTCAGAAGAGAAGAACAGAAAACATACAAAAAGCGTAGTTTAAAAATATGAGGAAACCGCTCCATTTATAGTTTAAAAAGTGCAGTATTAGCATGTGCATATTGTTTCTTATCATAAAAGTCACAACCCTTCTGAAAGGTCACAACTCGTCGGAAAAGTCACAACTCTTTGAAAAAATCGTAACCATTCAATGTGAAATGATGTCTTCTTTTAATATAATATAATATAAATAAATAAATATGATATAATATAATATATGGAAGATATACTAAATTGAGTGTTTTAATAAGAAGAAGAACAATGAAAAGCTTTTAAAAATGTAGTTAAAAAAATTGATCAAACCCCTCTTTTTATAGCCAACAAAGGGTAGTGTATGCAAAACTGATTAGTATGCCTTATCAAAAAATATCACAACCCCTTAGAAAAGTCACAACCTTTCAAAAAGGTCACAACTCATCGAAAAAGTCATAACTCTTTGGAAAAATCATAACTCTTCAAAAAAGTCACAACTCTTCGGAAAAGTCTCAACCCAATAGAAAAGTCACAACCCTTCGAAAATGTCACAACTCATCAAAAAAGTTATAACTCTTTGAAAATGTCATAACCCTTCAATATGAAAAGGTGTCTGCCATTAATTTCTCAAAAATCATCATAAAACAGATTATATCTATTGAAGATTGAGTTTATCTAAAGTATATTATATCTTCGACAGACCACCATTAACCGCAGGATCTAGGGGTATGGCGGTAGTCCGCCAAGCCGTCCAGACTAGTGGTCATTAAATATCCTTATTCAAGAACAAGAACCAAAATATGCAAGATCATGTTATAGTTTAATAGCTGTATGGTAAACTTTCACACAAGCAAGGGGTC
>JAJONR010013769.1:0-18105 GCA_029582245.1 Solanum etuberosum
TCATATGAAAGATCTTGGTACTCTTACATACTTTTTGGGGTTAGAAGTTCATTATAATTCTTTAGGTGTGTTCTTGAACCAACACAAATATACTCAGGACTTGATTGCTTTAGCTGGTCTACAAGAATCTTCCCTTGTAAATACTCCATTGGAATTGAATGTAAAGTATTGTTGTGCGGAAGGAAATCTTCTTCCTGATCCAACTTTGTATCGGCAATTAGTTGGGAGCCTAAATTATCTTACTATTACTCGGCCTGATATCTCTTTTGCAGTTCAACAAGTGAGTCAATTTATGCAGGCTCCACGCCATCTACATTTGGTAGCTGTCCGTCGCATCATTCGATATCTCTTGGGAACATCTACTCGTGGATTATTCTTTCCTAGTGGTTCTGAAATTCAGCTTAATGCATTTAGTGATTCTGATTGGGCTGGATGTCCTGATACTCGTCGCTCCGTCATGGGTTGGTGCATGTTTCTTGGAGATTCCTTGATATCTTGGAAGAGCAAGAAGCAAGACCGTGTATCAAAATCTTCCACCGAATCTGAATATCGAGCAATATCTACTGCTTGCTCTGAGATTGTTTGGCTTCGTGGTTTACTTGCAGAAATTGGATTTCCTCAATCTAATCCCACTCCTCTCCATGCTGACAACACAAGTGCTATTCAGATTGCTACTAACCCAGTTTATCATGAAAGGACCAAACACATTGAAGTGGACTGTCATTATATCATAGATGCTGTAGATAAGAGAGTCATTACTCTTCCACATGTATCCAGTGATCTTCAAATAGCTGATGTGTTTACAAAGTCTATGGCACGACAACGTCATCAGTTTCTGGTAGGCAAATTGATGCTTTTTGATCCACCGACATCAATTCGAGGGGGGATGTTAGTATGATTGGACAGATTCTAAATATCTGTACATATCTATGTTATAACTCTAAATATTTGTGTAATGATGATAATCTAGCATATTTTCAGAGATATTACAATTAGGAATAACATATATTTAGGGATATATAGCAGATTTTTAGGCATGTAAATCAGAATTCTTTCTATTTAATGGAAGAACTCTCATTTGAGAGCATTCATTCAGCAAAACTGACATAACCTGCCTCAGAAGTGAATACGCACGCTACAAACTTTTGAACCGATGCTTTTCCCTTCCGAGCAACCTCCAAACAATGCCACACTATCAAAATAGTGATTCCAGTGTCAATACGATCATTTTGACCCTCATAGTGCAACAATCAATCTTGTACCCTAGAAACTTCCAACGGAGGTTGTGTTGCCAAAAAATGGGTCCCATACCCAAGCTTTGTTTTAGCTAAAATTCACAAGGTTGCTCAAAATGAGTTTGGAAGCCTCGAGACCCGAACCAAAGGACCTTCCCGACCAAACTCGACATTCCAGAGCTATCGGAACTGTAAGAACCACATTCAGTGATCGTTTACTCAAAGATTTGACCAAAGTCAACCATTTAAACTTCAAAAACTCCAAAATAGAAAAACTTGCATAAAAACCAAATGAATGATCCAATGACTGAACTATCCGTCCCAACAAGTGATAAATGACTTGGGGCTACTAAAGGAAAGCTTTAAATATCAAAAATACCAAAAATAGAGAAATTGACCTAGAGGGTCATTACAACAACAACTACTTTCGTCCTTGAAAGTAAAGAGTCAAGAAGTACATGGAGGCTCGAACAAGTGGGGATAGTGGGCTCGCAATTCATGCTCAGTCTCCTAGATAACCTCTTCGATTGGATGGTGTCTCCACTAGACCTAAACAACCGGAATATCTCTTGAATGCAACCGCTTGATATCCCTAGCTAGAATAACAACTGCTCCTCCACGAAGGTCAAACTGTCATCCATTTGGACTGAGTTATACCAGAGCACATAGGACTCGTCAAGAATATACATGCGAAGCATCAACATATGGAAAATTGGATGAACAACTGAAAAGGTAGGAGGTAAAGCCAGCTCATAAGCAACATCTCCCAACTGCTCGAAGGATCTCAGAGGCCCAATATACTTAAGGCTAAGTTTGCTCGCCTCCCGAATCTCATCACGCCCTTCAAGGGTGACACTCGGAGGAACACAAGATCACCAACACCAATACTCAAGGGATGACGCCTATGGTCATCATATCTCTTCTACTTTCTTTGAGTTTCTCGTAGCCTGTCTTGAATCACACGAACTCAAGCCCATGCATCCTGAAGCAAGTTCGTACCACGAGGCCTAGGCTCCAAAGCCTCAAACCAACCAACTGGAGATCGACAACGCGTACCATACAATGCCTCAAATGGGGCCATCTGAATACTCGAATGGTAGTTGTTATTATAAGCAGACTCCACCAAATCCATAAACTGATCCCATTGACCTCCGAAGTCCAACACAGAGGCTCGAAGCATATCCTCCAAAATCAAAACAGTTTGCTCTGATAACTCATCGGTCTGCGGATTAAATGCTTTGTTAAGATCAACCCGAGTACTCGACTCCTCCCGGAATGCCCTCTAGAAGCTAGAAGTGAAATGAGAGCCTCTATCAGATATAATAGACACTGGCACCCCATGAAGGCCAAGGTGAACCACCTCTCGCACATAAATACGTGCCAACCACGAATTTGCTTCAATAGGGTAGAGCGAGCCTCAACATAAGCTAGAACTTGGCTGGGATCAGAGATATCATGTTGCACCAAACTATTGGCTAAGGACTGGATGTCCAACACCAAAGGTCTCTTTGAAATTGAAATGAAGGTTAGACTCTCCATACTCGTTGCCTTTTTTGCTCAAGGCATCCGCTACCACATTTTCCTTGCCTGGATGGTACAAAATCGTGAGGTCATAGTCCTTCCGAAGCTCAATCCACCTATGCTGCCATAAATTAAGGTCCTTTTAGCTCAAAATATACTGAAGATTTTGGTGACCTCTGAAGATCTCATAATGAACTCCGTACAAGTAGTGCCTCTAAATCTCAAGCGTGAAAACTACCGCCGCCAACTCCAAATCATGAGTGGGGTAGTTGCGCTCGTGCACCTTAAGCTGCCTTAACGCATATGTTATAACACGTCTCTGTTGTATCAGAACACAACCCAAACCAACGCCGGATGCGTCACAATATACCGTAAATCCCTCGTCCTCAACTGGAAGAGTTAGAATAAGAGTTGTGGTAAGCAACTCTTTGAGCTTCAGACAGCTTGTCTCGCACTCGTTTGACGACTCTAAAGGAACATCCAATCTAGTCAGCCTAGTCAATGGGTTGCTATAGAAGAGAAGCCCTCAACGAACCGTCTGTAGTAGTCTGCCAACCCAACGGAACTCTGAATCTCTTACACTCAGGTGGACGTAGCCCAATGACGAACTGTCTCAATCTTCGATGGGTCTTCCATAATTCCATCCTTGGACACCATGTGTGCCTCAAGACTCAAGCCAGAACTCGCACTTTGAGAACTTGACATAAAACCGCTGATCTCTCAATGTTTGGAGCACAATCCTCAAATGTTGTTCGTGATCCTCCCTACTCCTTGAGTAGACAAGAATATCATTGATGAATACAATGATGAAAGAGTCTATATAAGGCTTGAAAACACATGTCATCAAGTCCATGAATGTCGTTGGGGCATTGGTCAACCCAAAAGACATCACTAGGAACTCATAATGGCCATTACAAGTCCTAAAAACTGTCTTAGGGATGTCCTCCACCCTTATATGCACCTGATGATAACCAGATCTCAGGTCGATCTTAGAAAACGATGCGACACCCTGAAGCTGATCAAATAAGTTGTCGATACGAGGCATAGGGTATTTATTCCTCATCGTCACCCTATTTAGTTGCCTGTAGGATACTCATACACATAGAACCATCCTTTTTAATAAATAGAATGGGAGCACCCCAAGATGAGACACTCGGTCTAATGAAACCCTTACCCAAAAGATCCTGAAGCTAAACATTGAGCTCTTTAAGCTTAGCAAGTGCCATACGATAGGGTGGAATAGAAATATGACGAGTGCGCCGCAGAAGATCAATAGCAAAGTCAGTATCATGCTCAAAAGGAAGGCCATGTAGGTTGGTAGGGAAGACGTCAACGAACTCACGCACAATAGGAATAGAATCAACTATAGGGCCCTCCCAACTAATATCACGAATATATGTCAAATAGACTAAGCACTCGCTAAATACTAATCTTTGAAGTCCGAACATAAGAGATAATCCCAATCGATATGTGACTACCAGACCACACCATCGGGGGAATACTAGGCATGGTTAAGGTAACAATCTTGGCAGAGAAATCCAATAGGGGATAACCGGTTCATGCCCAGAATAACATCAAAATCTAACATATCAAGCAAAATAAAGTCGGCCTTAGTGTCACACTCTCAGATCGTCACAACACATGCTCGACAGGCTTGATCCACTACTAAAGAATCACCCACGGGAGTAGATACACACAACGACACAGACACAGTCTCAAAAAGCAACTCCAATCGAGGAGCAAAATAAATAGACACATGAATATGTGGAGCCTAGACCAAATTATGCAAAGGCCTGCTAATGCAAATTGAGATCCTACATGCAATAATTGAACTCGAGGCCTTAGCCTCCGGCCTAGCAGGAACCACATAGAAATAACCCCATGCACCTCCGGACTGGCTCCAACTCTATCACCTGCTCTACCTGCCTCGCACCTCCTCTATCACTCTAGGGACCACCCCTACGAAGCTGAGCACCGCCTCTACTCAGAGATGCTATAACCACGTGCATGGGGAAATCTCTAGCATAATGCCCAACCTCGCCACAGTCAAAGCAACCTCAATCTCCCCACAGTCTAGGTCGAAGACTGTTGATCCACCTTGGCCTCCACGACCTAAAGTTTGAAGTGAGGCCTGAACTGGTCGGCTAGACTGCCCCTAGAGATAAGCATGCTGACCTCTTCTTGAGAAGCTCCTACCACGGGACTGAGAACTATTGTAGCTACCCTCAAAGAGAGCCATCTTATCACTGCCTCCACGGGCCTCACAATGGAGCTCCTCCATAATACAAGCATGGTCAACTACATCTAGAAAAGATCTGCCCGCTGATGCCAAGGACTCTGTAGCAATTCGGACCGGAAGTCTCAAACCTCGAACAAAACACCAAACACTCTATTCCTTCGTAGGCAGAATCATAACATGCCTGAAGAGTTCGTGGAAACGGGTTTCGTACTCTGGTACTGACATGGAGCCTTGCTCCAGCCTAGTGAATTGATCTCTCAGTCTGTCCCTATGCTACAGGGTATAAACTTGGCCAAGAAGGCCTCAAAGAACTGCGCCCAAGTCAAGGGAGGGGACCCGGTTGGTCTACACTCCATATACGCCCTCCACCACTGCCTGGCTGGTTCGTCTAGCTGATAAGCCGTGTAATCTACCCCTCTGGACTCAACTAGACCCAATGTACACAGTCTCTCACGGCAACTAGTCAAGAACTCGTGGGCATCCTCTCCTGCAGTCCTAGAAAACCTCGGTGGAGCCAATCTTAGGAACCTGTTCAACATCTTCTATTCCTCTACTGTTATGGTGGCCGCAGGTACCGCGGGCTGAGTAACCACATGTACCGGTGTTACCTCAATATGGGGAGCCACAGCGGCAGGCTGAGCTCCTAAATCTGGAGTGGCTGGCACTGGGATTTTCTGCATGCCCCAAGTGCTGCAAGAAGCTGGGCAATGGCCGTCTTGAAGTCCCGGCGCAACTACATGCTTGGGTGGCGTCTGGGCTGGTCCCCGCCCCACTGGTTGCGGAGGCATAGGCACCTGCTGTGGCTCAACAACCAGATCTGGAGTCACCTTCCCCTAGTAACTAGGAGAGATTACACAGAGTTCAAGCAAATTTCAACAGATACCTACACTTGGAGAGGGAATTTCGGAAACAAAAGGCTGGCATGCAATGGTTTCAGGAGGGTGACAAAAATACCAAGTTCTTTCATGCCTATGCTGAAGGCCAAAGTATTAATGGAGCTTTTGCAGTAAACTATACTGAAGGCCAAAGGCACCAAGATAGTTCCTTTGTTGTGCTGATAAGCAGATACAAAACATTAGAGGTTCCCCTATACAAAAACTTATAGGAATTCTATGACTTCAAGTATGGGTCCAGTTGTTTACAGATCTTGGTTTACACCAAAAAAGAAAAGTAATATGCAATTCAATTTTATCCTCCAGATGAAATTACTTGTGTTCCCAAAACATCTGAAGTTCCTTTCCTTCCTAACTGTCCACCAAATGCATGCTGGAACCTTTCTCTGTCATATCTTTTGACCGACACCACCAACTACACCAGACCAACATACGTCCTATTGTTAATATATGCTTAACATATTTCTTTAGAAATTATAGATTTAGTTATTTTCAGATTAACCTAATTGATCTTATATATATTTTCATGTCAGGTGACAGTTATTTTGTTTGCCATTTTTTCTCAACAGATGTATGTGCTGAATCGGACCCAATTCAGCTCATTGAACTGGAGCACTTTTTCCTTTCCTTTTGCTCTGAGTTTTATATTATTGTTTCTCGTCTTCTTGTTTATATGGAAGTGAAAATGATGCTGGAACAGACTGGATCTGACGTCTTTTTCTTTCCTATTGCTAAACATTTTGTGCCATTATTCGCTCTCTTCAGGCTACAGTACAGTTCAAAGATCTGATGAAAGTTATATATTGAACAGGGGATATTCAAAGAAGGTTGTGTACTGCTGCAGAAATTAGTTCCTACTTCAGTAACACCATAACATCAGGGTCCAATTATTTAACGCCCAACAGAAACTGTAATTTGACCTCTTGGGTTCCAGGCTGTGAACCAGGATGGGCCTGTAGCACCAACTCAGATCAGAATCCTGACTTGAGGAATTCTAGAGAAATACCAGCGAGAACTCTTGCTTGTCAGCCCTGCTGTGAGGGTTTCTTCTGTCCTCACGGTCTTACCTGTATGATACGTAAGTATATAACCAATATTATCAGCTTTTCGAAAAAAAATATCAAAAAACAATATTATCAATTGCTTCTTCTTCAACCATTTGTGAGGAAAAACTACAAATTTAGAAGTTAATTCTTCTGTTATTACAAGGACTTGTTTTTCGTTTATGCTCTAGTATCAAGGAAGTTATTAATCACTAGCTTCTAGATTCCAGTAAACAGTGAAATCTTGTATGTAAGCATGTCTGCAGTAGCCTTATGGTAAAATAATATAAGAGATAACTAGCATACTGCAGCTTTAGTTGAACAAGGAGGCTTCTATTGTTTTTTTTTTTTTGGAAAATAGACAAGATAGTCCGATTATTTGATTGTACATAGGACTAACAACCTAACAGTTGTTTCCTACATTTTTCTCCCTTTTCTGAATCCTAAGTTAAAATAGCTGGTAAGGTTATCATGAACTGCTTGTGCTAAGGTTCTGGTATGATGTATGAATCTGTCTCTAGATGATGATATTTTAGTTCAAGATTTTTTGTGGATATATATAATTAACTTATACATTGACATCCTTCATGAACAAGTTCCATAAAAGGGATTGCTGTTGACTCAGCATACATAGTGCCATGTCCAGTAATTTGATGTTTTGCTACATTGCCTTCAATATATGTGTACATTACATGGAATAGTTAAGTGTTGCTCTATTTTTTACTTATTTGGGTTACATTTATTCAACTTCTTAAGTCTTAGTTTCCATTTTTTTTGATAATTACCTTTTTGCTGATTCTCAACAAAAGAAAAGATGCCTGATAGCTTCTTCATTTTTCTAGCCTGCCCTTTAGGTTCCTACTGCCCACTTGCCACACTCAATAGGAATACTGGAATATGCGAACCGTGAGTTCAGATTCTTGATACAAGGCCTCTCTGATTTTCTTACTTCTTACTGCCCACTTTTTGTTTGCATAACATGTTAATTGGTATGTCTGTAGATATAGTTATCAATTACCTCCTGGGCAGCCAAGTCATACTTGTGGTGGGGCAAACATTTGGTCTGATGTTAGCAGCAGCTCAGAGGTATTTTGTTCTGCGGGATCATATTGTCCAACAAATACGGAGAAGAATCCTTGCAGTAGTGGGTACTATTTTCTCTCAAAAACCCTGAAGTCCGGTTATCATCTAGCTGTAAATGTTCAAATAAGGCTTATATCTGGTTACAGAAATCCCTTTGGAAATCCTTATTACTTAGTTATACTTGCACATCACACTTCTTTCGTGATATTTCATCAATTTTACTCCTCTTATGTCCTTTCAAGGCTAATCTTTACCCTGAAATTACAGGAACTACTGCCCCACGGGTTCTACGGCTGAGAAACGTAAGTTCCAGGTTGAGGGTGACCAATTATTTTCAGTACATTGTTAAAATAGTAGTCTTTTCATGCAAAATAAATAACAAATGCATTTTTATTCCCATTAAGCATATTTCAGTTGGATGAGTTTAGATTCTTTCTCGAATGTCGCTGCTTCATGTAACATTCACCTCTTGATGGACTTTCAGGATGCTTCAAGTTGACTTCATGCAATCCAAACACTGCAAGTCAGAATATTCATGCATATGGGGCGATGCTCATAGTAAGTTTGATTATTATCAAGTCTCTGCCTGCCTGATATCCCTTCGTAGTTTCTTGCTGTTTCTAGGTTTATATGAAGTGAGCATTGGATTCAGTAATGCACTGTGGTTTCAATAAAAGTTTACTATTCTGTTGCCATAACCCTTCTGCTGACAAAAAATTTCAGAAATTATTGTGCTACCTTCCCCGTGCTGAAGTTAAAATTGGTTCCGCTCTTTAGTATTTGAACTTCTTCATTGATTGATGTTCAAGACATTATACCACCATAGGAGATTCAAGTCCTGTTCATCCTTGCAGGCAGCTTTAGCCACACTTCTACTTATAATTTACAACTGTTCGGACCAAATCATCACCGTACGAGAAAGGAGACTTGCTAGATCCCGGGAAGCAGCTGCAAAAGTTGTGAAAGAAAAGATACAGGCACGTGCAAGGTGGAAAACTGCAAAAGAGGCTGCTAAAAAGCATGCAGTTGAATTGCAAGGGCAGTTTTCTCGCAAGTTTTCTCGCAAGCGAAATATCACAGTCAGTGACATGGTCACAGTACTGAATGAGGAATATACTGATACCGATGGTAATTCATATCCATCAAATGAGCACAGTACTTCTTTAGTGTCCAAGAAATCGCAAAGCACATCTGAAGTAGAGGAAATAGGATCCAGTCCCTTGATGAAGATGATTAATGAGATTGAAGAACAAACTTTTGATAGTTCGGAATCATTCAGTTTGGAGATCAAAGAAAGAAATTTGAAAACCAAAAAGGCCAAAGGGAAAGATATTCATACTCATAGCCAAATCTTTAAGTATGCATATGCACAACTTGAGAGAGAAAAAGCTCAGCAACAGCAGAATAACAACCTTACTTTCTCTGGTGTAATCTCAATGGCCACAAATACTGATTACAAGAAAAGACCTGTAATTGAGATAGGTTTTACAGACTTAACTGTTACTTTGAAAGGAAAAAGGAAGCATCTGTTACGATCTGTTAATGGAAAAATCATGCCTGGTCGTATTACTTCTGTCATGGGTCCATCAGGAGCAGGGAAAACTACTCTCCTTTCAGCTCTGGCAGGAAAAACTGTTGGATGTACAATTTCTGGTTCCATCCTTATTAATGGAAAATCAGAACCAATCCGTTCCTACAGAAAAATCGTCGGTTTTGTGCCACAGGATGATATTGTGCATGGCAACTTGACTGTTGAGGAGAATCTATGGTTCAGTGCAAGGTGCAGGTATGTAATAGTTGGTTCTGTTAGATATTATGTCCTTGGGAATCTTCATTATCTTATCATTTTAAAAAAATCTCCTTGGAAATCATGTTATAATGATCAGCACAGGCTACAGTTCAAAATTGTCAGTTACTTCTAAATCACCATATTGTTCTATTGCCTACTGCTGGCTTGTATCTCAATTTGATTTGATCCCTGTACTGTTAGTTCAAAAGATAAACTTGTTGAGTTTTTGTATTTTGTAAAGGTTGTCAGCAGATTTGCAAAAGCAAGACAAGGTTCTTATTGTTGAGAGAGTCATTGATTTCTTGGGCTTACAGAGTGTGCGGGGTTCCTTGGTTGGAACAGTGGAGAAGCGAGGTATCTCTGGAGGCCAACGGAAACGAGTGAATGTGGGGCTAGAGTTGGTAATGGAACCATCACTTCTGTTTCTCGATGAACCTACTTCTGGACTAGACAGTTCATCTTCTCAATTACTTCTAAGAGCACTTCGACGTGAAGCCCTTGAAGGAGTCAATATCTGCATGGTTGTCCACCAGCCAAGGTAACCTACAGAATTTGTTGACTTGGATACTGATACTACATTTACATTGATCCTTTCTGTTTATAGGTTATCTTGCAGCACATAACTACAAAAGCATGCAGTTCCTAATTGTCCATAAATTAAGTGAATAATTTTTAAAACAGACTTCTTCTAGCTACTGGAATTCCCTTCTGATCCATGAATATGCTTTCTATTGTCTTGTGACTGAAATCCTTGCTTAGATCTCCTGCAATAGGCAGTTAGCTTTCATCATATATTGGAAATAAACCCAGAAGTCCACAGAAAAACTGTAAAGATGAATCTCGGGCCTAAATCAACCCCAAAAGCTAGCTTAATATCATCATTCATCTCTAGGAAACACTTGCTACTACTGTGACGACAGGACATTACTGTTGCTATCCTATAGATGTTACACAGCCAATAGGGACTTGATACATACTAAAAGACATCGGGGTTGAAACGCCCTGGAATAGAGTTATTGCTTTGTGGAGCCTGCTTGAGGTGCATCGAGAGAGCATAGTTATTGACCTCAAGGGTTCTAAGCTGCTCCTGGTACTGAGCCACCGACTGCTTCAACTGATTCAACTCATTCCCTCTATCCTCAAATTCCTTCTGCCGCTCATGCTGGATGGCAACTGCTCGCTTTAAAATAGCATTCTCTTGTATAAGAGCTTCAAACTGCTGCTTGAGCATCATATTCTCCTTCTGGAAACCACAGGCCGCCTCTGTTGCACGAGCACATATGGCCTTCTCAAAAGCCTTAAGAGCTCGTGAAGCACGGACTTTAGCATCATCTATATTTGACGCACTCATCATCTCTCCAACAAATAGATCCACCCATTCTGTACCCTGCAAATGCACCACTTTTGCAGAAGATAAATCCTCTGCCGATGTGGTCTCACCGTTAGTTGTAGCCGCACCTTGAGTAAAAACCTGGCTTCTGGACTCATGCGTAGCACCGGAGCTTCCTGCCACAGGCCTCAGATTATCACCAGATCCCAAGTGGAGCTCATTCAGGCGTTTGATAGCAGAATCTAGATCATCACCGGATTCTTCAAGTGCTCTCTCAACCAACTGCTTGTCCATGTCAGAGAAAAGCATGAGAAGATGATTGAGTGCCGATGATGCAATCGAATTACCAGAAAAAACACGATCGGAATCAGAATTAGACCCCGCCGGAGAAAAAGTACGGCTAATCCTCTTTGAAACCGGCGGCGGCACATACGGCGATTACAATGACGACTGAAAATCCTCAAACAAATTCGATCTCTTCCCGCACACTAGCAGACATGATGTGCTGGAAAAAAAATGCTCTTTCAGCTTTCTCCAATCAAAAGTTCCTCTTTTCCCGTTCCAATCATGCAGATTTATAAATTCAAAAAGAAAATCTTAAAAAATCAAATAATTAATAAAAAATTAAGTTTGAATTGCTAAAATTTTCTATGAATCTATAAATAATAGTTTTTAAATAAAAAGAAAAAAAACATAATTTTTCTCTTTAATTCTCTCTCATTAAGAGAGAGGCTCCAGCTTCTCAAAAATGTCATTGATGAAGCTGTTCATGATCCCATAGTCTTGCTGGAAATCCCAATATCAGGATGAACCTGTTTGAGTACCTTAAAGATGTAGATCTTGTAAGTCTCAACGCTCTTCTCGGCCTTCTTCTTCTTCTTCTCGCCGGAAGCGGCGTCCTGTGGTAGCTTCTTCCCGGCCTTTGGCTTCTTCTCCGCCGGAGCTTTCTCGGCGACGGTGGACTTCTTCTCCTTCGCCGGCTTCTTTTCTGCTGGCTTCTTCTCTGCCTTTGGTGCCATTGGAATTAAAAGAGAAAATATGAAAGGAGAAATTGAAAGCGGACGTTCAGGGGGTGAATTGATGCTCTAGCAGCCGTTTGAAGCTCTTATACAAGAGAATGCTATTTTAGAGCGAGCAGTTGCCATCCAGCATGAGTGTCAGAAGGAATTCGAGGATAAAGGGAGCGAGTTGAATCAGCTGAAGCAGTCGGTGGCTCAGTACCAGGAGCAGCTTAGAACCCTTGAGGTCAATAACTACGCTCTCTCGATGCACCTCAAGCAGGCTCAACAAAGCAATAACTCTATTCCAGGGCATTTCAACCCTGATGTCTTTTAGTATGTATCAAGTCCCTATTGGCTGCATAACATATATAGGATAGCAACAGTAATGTCCTGTCGTCACAGTAGTAGCAAGTGTTTCCTAGAGATGAATGATGATATTAAGCTAGCTTTTGGGGTTGAGTTAGGCCCAAGATCCATCTTTAATCAATTTTTGAACTGCAAATACAGTGAAGTGGACTTCTTAGGCTGCTAATTATTTCCTTTTCTCATTATCACCTTTTGCCACTTTGCTGTTGCAGCTACACCTTATTCAACATGTTTGATGATTTGATACTCTTAGCAAAAGGTGGTCTTGTAGTCTACCATGGTCCTGTAAAGAAAGTTGACGACTACTTTGCAGGCCTTGGTATCGAGGTCCCAGAACGAGTTAATCCTCCGGACTACTTCATAGATATTTTGGAAGGGTTGGTGAAGCCAAGCACCAGTTCAAATGTGAACTACAAGGAGCTTCCTGTGTTGTGGATGCTTCACAATGGTTATTCTGTGCCCCCAGAAATGCAACGGAGTGCTGCTGCGCTTGCATCTTCACCAGTGGAATTAAACATTGACACTCAAGCAATTTTTGATCATGTAACAGAGGAAAATTCCTTTGCTGGCGAAATGTGGCAAGACATGAAGACTAACGTGGAGCGCCAACGTGATATTATACTGCACAACTTTATGAGGTCAAAGGACCTCTCCCACCGGAGAACTCCAAATGTTCTTCTGCAATATAAGTATTTCATTGGAAGGTACATATTCGCGAAATTAATTTCTTTTAAATGGAGGGTTTGTTCTGTGTTTTACTATGAATTAATAATATAGAAAAAATCTTTACAAAAAGGTAAGTCAAAAATTTTCTCAAGTATTTAACCACTGATCTGGGAATTGGAGTCCCAAATCATCTGTATACCCATTACCCAGCTCACTTTCACTAATTTTGACACTGCCCAAGATAAACAAAGTGGCCTGCATATTTATGTGACCTAATATTTTCCTGGAACTGCTCGATAATTGATATCATTATCTGTTTGCTGTTATCACGACCAGTATCTAGTTTTAGTTTAGTTACATCAGTATTGACAGGCAAGCAATTTATCCAGTGTGATCAATAACCCTCTATAGAATCTTAAGCCATTGAAGAGGATAAGTGTAGCTGAAGCTGCCTGCAAGAAGCAGCAATATTTTGAATCTTCTACAGTGGTCTAATGTTTTGAGCATCAGTTTACAACCGTAGTGATTTTGTTGATACAAACTAAGAAAGATGATGGTTGTTAACATACCCTTACACTTTGGTAGTTTGGGACACATTTGCATATTCCCCGCTTGTGGCTAGAAGTAAACTCTAAAAAGAAGAGATAAGAAAGCTTCCAGAGATCAAGGTTTTTTCATCAAAATGAAGGTCGGTCAATTTTTATAAGATCCACTACTTCCCTCAAACAAAGATCCTCACAGAAATTCCAGTGTTCTGATCTGGTAGCAATCAAAGGAAATTCTGTTGTTCCTAGGATTATATGTCATTAACTGAATCTATCTTGATGAAAATTTTCTAGCCGTTGGCAATGAATCAACTTCTCAAACATAAAAGTAAAGAAATGGAAAAAAAGAAATATGTGCAAAATAAAGAAATAAAAAAAGAAGTGCATCCCTCTTCTTCTTCATATGTCTACTTATTTTTGACCCCTTGTGTTAAGTTGTCATCAAGACCTATGTATAAGATACAGTGTCTGCACACAGCTAGCATTTAAGAAAGTTGATCATTCCCTGTCAAATTACTGTCTCTAATCACGTTCAGGCATTTCAAAGAGGCATTATGTTTGTTTTTCTTCTTTCAATGTATCTGTTACCTATTAGTTGGGACTATGTTTTAGTTATGTTAGTACATTTTCTTTAGGTTATGTTTTCTAGGAGTCTTTAGTCCTATCTGAGATTTATATGCTAGTAGAAAATATACAAAACTTGTAGTACTTATTAGTATTGTTACGAAAAATGGTCACATATGGCCTTAAAGTATTCAAAATTGAGAAGATCTGCCCTTCACTAAAAGTGTAGCTCACATATGCCCTTACCATTCAATAGTTGGTCCAAATATGCCCTTAATTTAACTGGAGCCTCCAATTAACCTAATAAGGTGATTAATAAGAGAAAAAGGGCTAAATATGCCATTACAGTAGTGAAATTGAGCAGATATGCCCTTCATTAATAGTTTAACATTTCTTTAACATGTACAGATTCAACAGTTCCTTTCTACACATGTTTATGTAACAATCAGTGCTAAGCACTAATTTCTAAATCTGAATGTAAAAAGTTCAGCTCAAGTTAATATTGTTATTTTTTGTACATACTGAAGATGTAAATAATATGTCGATGTCCCTTACCAAAAAAAAATAAAATCTTTATCAATGTAACAGATGTTCATATCTTCGGTGATAAAATTGTAATTTATAAATATAATTTTGCTCTTCAGTTTTCTGAGTTTTTTCACAATGATTCACGTATTCCCTGCACTACACTTGTGTCCTAAATTAAGGATGAGATAATTTCCATCATGTTATATAAAAATAACAACAGTTATTTTGTTAAAAGCTTAATTATATTGTCTAAATCAATATTTTTCCGGAATAACTGCAATCCTCAAGAGTTGGTTTTCTCAGCGGAGAAACATTGTTACACAAAATCAGTGGGGTAGAAAGGGGTTTGTGAGCCATAAAGTTAAAATTTTAACTTGGTTAAATCTGAGAAAATCGTTGATTGAGTATCATTCTTGGATATTATAACCAAAGTGCATATTTGTTCAGTTTCACATACTTTATAGGGCATTTTTGGCCCTTTTTCGCTTATCAATCAGCTAATTAGGTTAGTGACCACTTCAGTTAAATTAAGGACACATTTGGACTAACTATTGAACGGTGAGGGCATATGTGAGCTAAACTATTAACAAAGAGCATATCTGCTCAATTCAAATACTTTAATGGCATATTGGACCTTTTCTGTTATTATTATTATTATTACTATATTTTTGTATAGCATGGATCTAGGATGAGCTTAAATGAGCGGCATGGTCAATGAAGATTTGTAGAGCTGATCTCGACTTGCTTGGGATCGAGGCTAAGTTGTTATAGTGTAGTTGACTGAGGTTGATGTCGAACTTGGAGATTTGGCAAGTCAGTAAATTTTGTAACTTCCTCCGACAATTATGTTGAAAATCAGGTCATTATTGGGTTATAACATCAGAGCAGGTCAAGTTTGACTTAATTGTTGGAAAATGATATTTGTTGTGAGCATGTATTTACTTACCTGCCACTGCTGGATGCATGGCCAAATTTATTTAATTGAAAATAAGCTTCAAAATTAGCTTTTTTGACGCTTCAGTTGAATTCTCATATAATGTTTTTCTTTTTGAACTTATCCCAGGTTAAGTAAGCAAAGATTACGAGAAGCAAAACTGCAAGCAATAGATTATCTTATTCTCTTAGTTGCTGGAGCTTGCTTAGGATCACTAACCAAAGTGAGGGATGAAAGCTTTGGCGCACCTGGCTATACACACACTATAATTGCTGTCTGTAAGTTGAATAACCTTCTAGTTCCGAGTATAATTTCTTTTCCTGAAGTTCTGATTCAGTTTTTAATTCTTATCATTCTTCTTCAGCTTTGTTATGCAAAATTGCGGCTTTGAGGACATTTGCATTGGACAAGTTACAATATTGGAGAGAAAGTGCTTCTGGCATTAGTAGCATAGCTCATTTTGTTGCCAAAGATACAATAGATCATTTCAACACCGTGATAAAGCCTGCTGTATATCTATCAATGTTCTACTTTTTCTGCAACCCAAGATCTTCTTTCGCAGATAATTATGTGGTGTTACTGTGCCTTGTGTATTGTGTGACTGGAATGGGTTACACATTCGCCATCTTCCTAGCACCAGGTCCCTCTCAGCTAGTAAGCATGAATTCCCTGTGAAACATGTCATATTTCTACAATGTTAGTTTCTTTTCATACCTCTGACTAACATGCTTCACTTATACATAGTGCTCGGTACTTGTTCCTGTGGTTTTGACGCTCGTTGCATCTCGCACCGATGGTGGTATATTCCTCAAGATCTTGGCAGATTTATGCTATCCAAAGTGGGCACTGGAGGCATTTGTCATCGCAAATGCTGAAAGGTATGTGATGACAATACCCTATAGTAATTGAGCTATGCATGGTTCAACGCTTTTACTTTAATAGTTCTAGTTGTGCAAATCATGGCTTCCCCTTAACTGAAGACCATTCAAATGTTTGAATTATACGTATATAATATATAAGTATACATTCTCTCCCTCTCTCACACGTGTGGGGGTGGGGGGGAGGGGGGGGGGGGCAAGGGAAGGGAAGGGAAGGGAAGAGTGGGACATGACGTGTGTTAAGATTGAAATAACCGGGTATCATGCAAAAGCTAACAAAGTAAACCTTGGACAACGATAAATAACAACAAAAAGACATACACCAAATAAATACACTCCCTCCATTTCATTTTATATTAGTTTGACTCTTCATGGAGTTAAAGGAAAAAGGAAGACTTTCAAATCTTGTGGTCTTAAAATAAAGATGCGTGTAATGTACGAAAATGCCCTTTGAATTTTGTGGTCTTGAATATGTCAGGTAGGGTATTGGGCGTAAAATGTTACCCAATATAGAAAGTGACATTTTTTAAAGGGATTATAATGGAAAGTGAACAAACAAATTTAAACAAAGGGAGTAATAATTTCATATAGTTTGGTCAAATATTGTTGGGTCAATTGACCTACATACGAAAAAAAAAGTACAAAAAATATCCCTCTCTCACACACGTGTGGGGGTGGGGGTGGGGGGGGGGAGGGAAGGGAAGAGCGGGACATGACGTGGGTTAAGATTGAAATAACCGGGTATCATGCAAAAGCTAACAAAGTAAACCTTGGACAACGATAAATAACAACAAAAAGACATGCACCAAAAAAATATACTCCCTCCATTTCATTTTATATTAGTTTGACTCTTCACGGAGTTAAAGTAAAAAGGAAGAGTTTCAAATCTTGTGGTCTTAAAATAAAGATGTGTGTAATGTACGAAAACGCCCTTTGAATTTTGTGGTCTTGAATATGTCAGGTAGGATATTGGGCGTAAAATGTTACCCAATATAGAAAGTGACATTTTTTAAAGGGATTATAATGGAAAGTGAACAGACAAATTTAAACAAAGGGAGTAATAATTTCATATAGTTTGGTCAAATATGGTTTGGTCAATTGACCTACATATGAAAAAAAAGAGTACAAAAAATATCTAGAGTCTCTTCAACTCTAAATGACTTCATTGTGGATGTCGTGAAGTGTGAAGGAACCATCAATTTATACACGTCCGAAACATTTTCCTTCAAGAAATCAGCCGAATACGAAATAGATTTATATTTTTTTTCCAGGAAAAGAAGAAATAACTATGGTAAATGCTTTAACCTTCAAGAAGAAGCAAAATCCAAATCCAAATACTTTATCAAAAAGAAGAAAAAAAATCCAAATAAGGTAAGAAAATCAGGATAAACACCTTATAATTGTTCCCCTTGGCCTTAATTTTCTGTCGAAATAAACTTGATTCACCTTCTTCACATAATCTTCAACATATGACTGCTGCTTGCCATGTT
>JAJONR010013770.1:0-16014 GCA_029582245.1 Solanum etuberosum
AAAAAAAATAAAAAAATTGAAGTTGAAAATTATTATTTTTAAATAAGCTTTAAATTTATTTTTTCAACAAAAAAAATTGTAATTTAAAGTTGGAGAAAAGTTTTGAAAAATGTTTTCCAAAACATTTTACCCAACCAAACATGAGAAAATTGGAATCCATACAAAACACATCCTTACGGTAAGTTTCAACAACAACAAAAAAAAAGATTTATTTTGTTCCCTTCCTACCTTTTTATTTATTTTTATTTTTTATAACTAACAGATTGTATTAATTACCAAAGAGTCAATCCATCTTTATATTAAGTCCCCATTTACTGACTCTTCGGGGTGGCTCAGATGGTTTCACTTGAAACTTTCATAATGAAAGTCTCATCATGTTCAAAATTCCTTGCTTCCTCATTTACTTAATCTGTAACATTAGTCATAAACTAATTCAGTTAAACTTTAGTCTAGTATTTAATTCTACCTATATGCATTTAATGGATAATGTAGCCATTTTGTTAGGTTTGTTATTTTTTCAGTCCCCACAAATGTAGATGCACTTATCTACCTCTATGCCTAAACTTGGGTAAATGTCTAAATCAAATTAAGCACAAACAATTAAGAAAGTTTTATAAGGACCATGACCTTTAGGAATGTTTTGTTTCTTCATTTAAAAAAAATAACATAGTTTCTTATCTGGTGTCTGGTATTCGTATTAAACCCCCGATTAATTTAAATTCGCATAGTGTAAGGTCAATTTAAAGAAAAAGCGCTCTCTATCAGGATTTTTTTTTCAAATTCAGAGATCTCGATTCAAAACCTCAGATTAAAATCTTAGGACCTTATCTATCCCACGATAATATTTTTGATTGTACTTAATTAGTT
This sequence comes from Solanum etuberosum, assembly GCA_029582245.1. Lineage (NCBI taxonomy): Eukaryota > Viridiplantae > Streptophyta > Magnoliopsida > Solanales > Solanaceae > Solanum > Solanum etuberosum. Next base: position 868 of record JAJONR010013770.1, read on the forward strand.
TTATTGGGCATGACTCTGGATATATGCTGATTTGTATGTCTTAACTCTTAACTAAAGAGTTCTAGACTTCTAGCTAAGTTTGATATTTATGCTGGTCGGAGATAATTAATAAGTATTCGATGGAATAATTAATATGTTTATAAACTAGCTTCGACACAATTTCCTAGTAAATATTACAAGTAACATTTTACAGTAGATAAAACTAATTGATTATATATAATCATTACATTATGAGTGGATATGAAATAAATCAATCTATACATAAATAATTCAATACAAGACATGATTTGGACACTAATTTAGTTACACTAATAATGCTTGTAATACACTTCATAAAAGGTGGAGTCCAATTGAAGTATATGATTGAAAAAAATAAAAAATATTCCACTAGAAATGAAATGAAAGAAAATGAAAAGAGAACATATTATAAGTGTCATTGGACTGATCATCACTACTGTTTGGTATGATATTTTCAACAAAAATAAATGGTGACTTCTCCTCTAAGAGTGGCAAGTAAAAAGATAAGACCCCACCATATGCATTAGCCCATCCCCCCACCCCAAACATGCAAATAAAATTTAACTTGTATACGCTGACAAGATAATATGTGAGACATTATCAGTGTATTTAAATGATTAGTTATAACATATCGACCTTATTTAGGTTATTATAACACTATCAAGAAATCACTAGTTTCTGATAGACGTTTCGTTGAAATTTGACTTGTTGGTAAGGAGTTTTATACGAAAAAGTCGTTGAAAATGTTGCTGACGAACCAAATTCCAATGGATTCTACCGAAATCCCCATTACAAAATAGTGATTTTATGATGGTTCAACTTATAAAGATTGGCGTAACTAGTAAGTTGTTGCCATGTGACTAGGAATTCATAGGTTTGAGCTATGACATAAGTTTGCCAGTCTCTTGCATAAATGTAATCTAAGACTGTGTATAATAGACCCTTGCAATCGAACCCTTCCTGCAAAGATGCAATCTAAAATTACATATAATAGAGCTTTATCATCTAATCCTTCCTCAAATCCCGTGCAATGTCTAGTGTATCGAGCTGCCTTTTTTTTTTTTTTAGTTTGTAAAGTTAAATCTCTAATCTAACCTATACAAAGAAAGGAAAACAAAGATAAAGACATGCATAATGTAAAGTTGTAATTTCTTGTTTAATTAATGTAATGTTTTATGATTTGGACATGCTAAGAAGTTCTTTTTGCATCATCTAAAATATCTGTTAAATACTGTACAATTATTCTGACTTAACAACAAAGGTACCTACCCTATTTGCATTATATAACAAACTATTGTCTTTCACCAACCATCTTCTTCTTATTGCTTCATCAATTCTCAACAAAAAGAAAAAAAAAATCTTAGACATTTTTTTAATTTTTGGTGTGTGTGTGTTTGACAAAAATGAGGTATAGAATGGAAAGATTTGTGTTACTTCCATTTTCTGTGGGTTGCATCTCTGAATCAAGTGTTGCAATTGGTCATCAACAGTATAAAAGTTCAAGCATTCATCAACCAAACTTAATTCCTACAAGTTTGTTTTTCTCTTGCCACTTGTTACGTTTATCTCGTTTAAAAGTTTAAGTTGTTATATGAGATAATAGTGTGGTTTTTCTTTTCTTTAACTCGTGTGTTTTCAACGCATTAGCTAGATTCTTTATGTGTTGTTCTGATTTTTTTTTTAATGAGTCAAATACGTGAAAAATCTTTTTATAATGAATGGTGGTGGTGGTGAGACTACTCGAAGACCTTTTGTCTGCTTTGATTTCATCAAAAAGTTTAACTTGTTAAGGAGAATTATTTTTTATTTTATTAATCATGTTTTCAATATACAAGCTTCTTTGATTATTTTTTACGAGCTAAACACGTGAAGATTTGTTTTAATAACGATTTGGAGGAGAGATTTGAGCATAAGATGCTTGTATGCTTTATTATCATGTTGAATTGTATGATCATTTCATTAAAAACTTAAATTGTTAAGATCGTTTCATTATGATCTTACATCATGTTGAATTATGTGATCATCTCATCTAAAATTAATTTAAACTGTTAAATTTTTAGAGAGAATCGACGACTTTTATATTCATAAAAATTATGTTTTCAATACATTAGTTCCCGATTCTTTTTTATCAGCCAAATACGTGAAAATTCATTTTGATAATGAGTTGACGGCGAGACTCTAACAAAGGACCTTTGTCTGGTCTGATATCATATTGAATTGTATAGTTAACTCATCTAAAAGTTTATACCGTTCAAAATATCACATTTGAATTTTCTTAATTATGTCTTCAACATATCCGCTAAATAAATTGATATAAGAAGTTTGTGATAATTATGATTTTTATTTTTTGCCACAATGCAGAAATCCTAGAAGAAGAAAAGGAAGAAGAGGAAGATGATGAGAAAAACTTGGAGGGTGAAAATTTGAAGAACCAATTAGGCCTTCCCAAATTTCAAAGACTTTTTAAGAATTTCAAGAACTTGTCTCACTTATTTGGTGAGTTCTCCTTTCCAAACTTTTTTTTTTAAAAATAATTAAAAAATTCAGTATAATATAATAAATTATACATTATAACAAGAAAGTCAAAATCAAACCGTCAAGATTCAATAACTTATCTTATTTTCTTACATTTCGTACAAAATCAAAATCAAAATCATACCAGTAGTAAACTACTAAACTTTAACAACAAACTTACTTATTAATATGATATTAGTATATAGTAGGTGAAGTTTTGTAACTTTACTATATACCTTAACATGATAGAAAATAGCATTTTGATTTTATTGTTATATAGTGGTTAAAGTTTCGTTATTTTAATTGAATAAAAATATTATTCTGATTCTATTAGTGCATAACGTTCAATAACCATGTGCGAGACATGTGGCATGTTACAACTCAATTAGAGAGATGCCTACACTTTCTACCCTAGTGATGAGGGTTTGAATCTCACTATATGTACAAGATTAATTTATCTATTATAGATCATGATGAATAAATATTTTTGATCGATCAGTCAATTGCGTAACTTTTTTTTTTTGTGAAATAGTGGACAAGGACCAAATGGAAGAAGAAGAGGAAGAAATGGGGATGGAAATAGGATTACCAACAGATGTGAAGCATGTAACACACATTGGAATTGATGGTGGTGAAGTTAATACTTCATTAATCCTTAATTCAACAAAGACTAATTGGGATTATCTTAATCTCAAATCACCTAATCATGATTTACTCACTCAATTCTCTTCTAATTTCTCTTTTCCCAATATGGCTAATCACTCCCCTAATCACACATCTATGGCTACTTCCTCTTATTAATATTGTAAAATTTCTTCTTAATACTTTTGGTTTTTTTACCAAAAGTAATTGTACTTTGATGATTACTTGCTTTATATAGTTTGTTGGGTGTGGGAAAAAAAAATATTCCAAATGTATATTTTATTCTTTGTTTTCTTTTTTTTACTTACTAAAGAACAAAGGAGTTCATTAATTATTATTATTATCATAATAATAATTATTATTACTACTATTACTATTATTATTCAATAACTTTAATCTAAATTTTGCATTTGTATTAAGAAAGTCATTTAATATATATGTATTCACGAGAAATGAAATTTAGTGGTCCTAAATTGGCATATGGTGTAAAATAGTAATCAATAATCAATTAAGAACCTACTAGGTGAAAAAGGTTATGATTCAAAATTCATAAATTCAAAATTTTAAATTCGTCTCTATATGTATGCATGTCTGAATAATGATGTAGATCATAAGAAATTAAGAATTATCGAAAATTTTAATTGAAGAAACATGTTGAAATTCAGCTCATTAAATTTAGAAATGACTTGTTGGTAAATAAAAAAATTACAGTTTTTTGACTATTTTTTTTTATATGTATGAATTAGTTGGTGATATTTTTGTCTATGAATTGGTTGGTAAGATCTCGATGAGTTAAAAGTTCAAAACATTACACATAGTTAATTAGATGTAGGATAATGATTACAACTCCACTCTCTATGTGAGTTCTTGCTTTCAGGTTTAATTAATTTAGATTCATATCGAGAAACTTCATTTTGAAAAAAATAATATTTTTTATAAAAAATAATTTCATTTGTCTCAAAGTTTGAAATCAAAATTTCTAACTAAAGAGTGAGGAGTAATTAATGATTCCAAATCACGATAAATAATTTTGACAAAAGACACGTGAAGATATTAACTCTTACTATCGATCAAATAGAGAGGAAAAAAAAACATCGAAGTAGTAGGTATACAAAGTAAATTGCTTAATGTTTTACTAAAATATTTTATTCATTTATTTTTAAAATAAAATAGTAATAGAATAGTTGGTAAATGATTGTGACATTGTTATTCCTTTTCAACCTCTTTGAAAAGCAACATTTGAGTATAAGGCATTTGCAAGTTTATATAAGAGTGATTAATTATAAAAGTTTTTGTGGTAGAAAAGGATTTAAGTTTTATATATTGATAATTTAAAGATCTTTTACGTTATCAAATTAGATAAAGATGAGTTGTCAAAAAGAATTTAGTAAATATATGAAATCACTTTTTAGTAAACATAAAATAAATCACTAGTAATTACAAAACGCTATATATATTTTTTCAAACTGTTCTGACTCTTATAGTATATATCTAAATTATATATTTTTCGGCTTTTCTATGTTTGGTTGAACAAAATGTTTGAAAAATATTTTTCTTAAAATTGACGAAAATGACTTCTCTAATTGAAGTAGTGAAAACAAGTTGCATAAGTGACGTTCCAAGTTTATTATCTTCTCTCCACCAACCCAAGTAACTCAACCCTCACCCCTTGACCATCCTACCCTTCGCGACCCCCGAACCCCCACTCCCCATCCCTACACGTCTCTAAATAATATATAAATACTCTCGGTATAATATTATCTTGCTAACTTCTCAAACACCAAATAATAAATAAAAAACTCACTTATTTTTCAAAAAATATTCGCTAAAAAATCATTTTCCGTGGAAAACATTTTTCTTCCGACCAAACACACTAAATTGTTTTTTTTGGAGGAGAGCCACAAGTCACAACTATCACCGACAAAAAAAAGATCTTTTGGGAAATTAGTAAATAGATAATAGAAGATTTTAAAAAGGAACTTTGGGGAATAAATATTTTAATATTTTCTATAATTGTGGATAAGAAGAATATATTCTTAAACCACCTCATTCTAATGTTTAATACTTTTTCTAGTTAATCATTTTAATTTATTTTTACCTTAGTTAATTTGAATTTGAACGATAGAAACTTAATCGTTGGTGGTTTTCAGTAGTTGAAGAAACTGATACGTTATTGACTTTATTTATTATTCAAAGTTCATGGCAAGTTTGGATCGTTTCACTTAGTTTTAAAGCATTTTTTATCCTTTTCACTTGTAAAAAAAGGTAAACATGACGATAATAGATTTGACCCCAACTATTAACGTAGAACAAATTCATTTCGCCAAATTCAAAAGCAAACTTAAACCTCTGTCCATCATTTTATGTTATTGCATTTTGTCGACCAAGAACAACAAATTAATTTGGTTGTAAATTAAAACATTTTTAATGTTTAATCTTGATTAAATCATTCCATTCTTCTTCTCCCACCTTTTTAAGAAAAATTATTTTCTTGTTGAAGGTGAAAAGACATTATAGGTAAGTGATATTGACATGTTTCTTCTTTGAAAACAACACGTGACAAATATGGATTTATAATTTTTTTCATTTTTGTTTTTAGAGATAGACAACTAAATATAAATTAAGAGAAACAAAAAGATATAATGAAAATTAAAATATTTAAATGTAATCTTATATTCCACCAATGAGTTGTAACAATAAAATAGTGCAATAAAGTTGTTGGTAGAAAGCAAAAGCAAGACATTATCATAATAAAACTAATATTACGACAAATTTTACTAAATCTAAATCTATAATACTCCTCAAATCAAATATACAATAAAGTTAACCTCAAATTTTATTTTAAAATTATTATTATTATCTCACGTACCAAAAGATCGAATCTATATTATTATACCAAATTTTGTTTCACACATGCCACAAGAATATGATCTAGATCTATTTGGTCTTCAATAAATGTTGTGGCCTAGTGGGAAGGTGATGCATTATTCCTTTATGGTAATTGTGTTCCATCTAAGAAAATATTTTGTTACGTTATTCATTATTTGAAATATATATAATAAAAAAAATATCCAACAAAAAGTATATTTGTTATGAAAGGAAGTCTTTCTCATGAAAAAACCATAATTCTTTTATTTATTTTCTATAATTTAATAAGTAAACAAAAAATAACATTTTAAAAATATTTATTTATAATTTAAACAAATACACATATTTTTTCGTGTGAAATTGACCAGTTTTTTTGTCAGAATTTTGTTTTAATCATACTCTCAGTAGAAGATAATTTTATTTCTTTGACTTTAACGAAACTTCAAACTCTAATTTAAGAATAACGTTAAACTATAATCTGAAGTTAAATGTTATATCATACCTCCTTTACTTGAAAATTTTGGACACGTAAAGTTCATTGATTTCGTGGAGTATCATTGATGACAATGACAAATACTAGACAATTTGCTAGCTATAAAGGTACAAAAAAAATTAAAAATTTAACATATAGAAAAGTTGAAAATTTTCTAAATATTTCATGCACAAAATTTTAATCAATTATTGAATCATGTGCATACATTTTTATGTCACTTTCTATAAATATAATAAAATAAAAAGTCGATATGGAGGTTGGAGCAACTTGGGTTGTTGAGTAGGGCCCCAGATTAATTAGTAGAAAAAGAAAAAGAAAAGTTATTATTTATTACATAGAAAAAATAAGTCATTTTTAGCCCAAAATCTGATATAATTATAATAATAATTATTCTTCTGTCTCGATTTATGAAATGCTTTTTTTTAGCAAATCACCAAAAAAAAAAAAACCTTTTTATAGATAAAAGCTTTTCGATTCATATAATTAGAAAGAAAGACTTGTTTACGTCCTATCAGCGTATACACGATTTCTTTCATTTGATTTTAGAAAATTCATAGTAGTATAAATTTACTTCACACGGTCATACCAACAAAACGAAAATAAACTACAACAACAATAACATATCAATAAAATGAAAACGAATTGTCACTTAAAAAGATTTAACTTCAAATTTTTTATGTTAATTTTACTGAGATGATTAATAATCACATAATTTTTTTATATCTTATTTTAAATTATAAATTATATTTCTTTCATAAATATATTCATATAAATTAAACTAAAGAAATATATTTTAATTACACAAATTGAAAAGTGGCTATTTGTAATTTTTATCTAATTGGGGGTTGTTGGATACCAAATTTCCACGACATGGGGTTGATGCAGCTGCTTTTCTTCTTATGGTTAGGCATTGTTTGGTATCGGATTAAAAATTTATCCCGAGATAAATTTATATCATCAATTAAATATGGTATAAATTTAAAATCAAATTTAATCTTGTCATATCTCATTTTATTTTCATTCAACTTACATTTTGTTTAGATGATTGTTACTACGTACTGTTCATAATGCATCATATTATATCATATTGAATTGTTCTAATGAATATAGCATTCAGTGGCGTGGCCACCCTTATGTAAGAACCCTTCGTCGGAAAATTATACCGTATATACAAGTAAAATGATAAATAAAGTGGCTAAATAACATATGTTGGACACTCTTGACACAACAATATGATATAGACTAGTGGTTTTAGGTGTCTTGAAAGAATAAAGACACAAAATTAATGTGTTCGTGTGTTTGAATCTCACTAGTAACAATTTTTTCCACTTTTTAAGAAGAGCAAGTTCACTTTTGGACACCCTTCGTGAAATTTCTGGCTCCGCCACTGATAGCATTTAGATAGATTTTATCATTTTTCGTTGTTTTATAATCTCACATCTCAATAATTTAAAAACATATGATCCCAAATATATGGTAACGATATGACACACCAAATTGATCGTTACCTAAAATGAGATTTTTCGTCATTACCTAATAGTAAACATCTCATTACTTGACTAGTTGAACTTAAATACACTCCCGATTTCGCTATATGAGTGAAATACACCCTTAAATTCTCATCAAGTTTAGAGGTGTTCTCAACACTTCTTTCAATTTTTTTTTATTAAGAGCCTCGTATTCCTATAAGAGTTTGAGATCACTTGCTATGTTTAGTAAGTTTAGTTAGTCAAATAAAAGTGTTTTCAAGACTGTCAATACTTTAGGAACAAAACTAATAATTTATCCCAAAAGTTCAGGGGTGTTTTTGTGCCCGGTCGTACTCATAACCGCATCAGGTCTCTAAGGTAAACAACCTCTGGTCGATGGAACAATGTAGGCAAGGGAAGTCGGCAAAATGGATCCGTAACTTCGGGAAAAGGATTGACTCTGATGGCTGGGCACGTGGGTCCCAGTCCCGAACCCATCGGCTGTCGATGGACTGCTCGAGCTGCTTCCGCGGCGAGAGCGGGTCACCGCGTGCCGGCCGGGGACGAACTCGGAACGGTTCCTTCGGGGCCTTCCCCGGGCGTCGAATAACCAACTCAGAACTGGTACAGACAAGGGTAATCCAACTGTTTAATTAAGGAATTATAATTTCGGGATAATTTAATCCTCATTACCAAACAACCCCTTATGATGGTACCCCACCACCACTCACCAACTTTTTTTTCCATCTTTTTCTACTTATATCCTCCTAACCTCACTTGCCCCCTCTGTACCAATTACCACCAAGCTGCTTCTACTATAAAAACGCTTCAATTTTTTTGCAAGATTCTTGCCAAATCTTGAATCTTGAACACCAATTTTCACTAATTCACCACCCCCATTTTCAATTTTTCAAGAAAATGAAGGTAATTGAGAAGATTCAAGAAGCAGCCAAGACTGACAAAGTGATTTTTTCCTTCGAATTTTTCCCACCAAAGACTGATGATGGGGTTGAAAATCTGTTTGAAAGAATGGAAAGAATGGTTGCTCATGGCCCATCTTTTTGTGATATAACATGGGGTGCTGGTGGTTCAACAGCAGATCTGACACTTGAGATTGTTAATAGGATGCAGAATATGGTGTGTGTTGAATCTATGATGCATTTGACATGTACAAATATGCCTGTTGAAAAAATTGATCATGCTCTTGATACTATTAAAGCTAATGGTATTCAAAATGTTCTTGCTCTTCGTGGAGATCCTCCTCATGGTCAGGATAAGTTTGTTCAGGTTGAAGGTGGATTTGCTTGTGCTCTGGATCTGGTAAAATTTGTTACTTTTGCTCTTTGTTTTTTTTTTAATATTGGATCTAGTTTGCATTATGATATTCGTAAATGTTTGAATTGTGGAGTAAATACATATGGAGACACTTAAAGTTGACATGATTTTTCACTTGGACATATTCCTGTGGAGCACTTAGCCTAAACACATTTGTAATTACTTAATTGTGTTATGTCTCAGTATGTCCCTTTACGTGTTGGCCTGATTCTCGGACACGATTTATCCAAATGTGTTTGCTTTTTGGATGGTGATGAGATTTGAAATCAGGACTCTAGTTGCTTGTTCTGGTACCATGTTAAATTGTGCGACCACCTTGTTTAAAAGGTTAAGCTTTTAGATGTTATGTTTTGGTTGGTGTGATATTTGTGGTAGTAGTTAGAGAGAGAGCACAATTTTGATTACTTAATTATGTTATATCTCGATATGTCCCTTCATGTGTTGGCCTGATTCTTGGATCCAATTTATCCAAATGTGTTTGCTTTTTGGATGGCGATGAGATTTGAAATCAGAACTAGTTGCTTGCTCTGATCACCTCGTTTAAAAGGTTGAGCTTTTAGGCATTATGTTATGGTTGGTGTGATATATTTGGTAGTAGTTGGAGAGAGCACACTTTTAATTACTTAATTATATTATGTCTCGACATGCCCCTTCATGTGTTGCCCTGATATTTGGACGCCGACTTGTAGAAATATGTATTGGTTTTGGGTGGCAATGAGATTTGAACTTAAAGACTAGTTGCTTGATTTGATACCATATTGAATTGTGCGGACCACCTCATTTAAAAGTTGCTTTTAGACTTTATGTTATGGCTGGTGCAATATTTGACTTAGTAGTTAGAGAGAACACACTTTTAATTATGTATGTCTCAATGCGTACCTTCACATGTTGGCCTGATTTATGGACCCAACTTATCGAAATATTTTTAGCTTTTTCAGTGTCGATGAGATTTGAACATAGGACCAGTTGCTTGCTTTGATACCATGATAAATTGTGCAACCAGCTTATGTAAAACTTTTTAAGTATTTTGAGATTATGTTATGGCTGGTGCAATATTTGTGGTTGTTTTAATTGATTTTCTTTGTGGTTTTAGGTGAAGCATATGCGTGCCAAGTATGGGGATTACTTTGGGATAACTGTTGCAGGTTATCCAGGTTGGTGGCTACTGCTATCTTGGGCTTTACGTTGTTTATTTGGACAAATATGGACCGTGATTTACTTATTCCGCATTAGTCTTTAAAGCAGAAACGAGTTCTCTTTTTTCTGTTGTTTATGTGCTGTTACTGAATGCTAATTTGATTCTTTGTCAGAGGCACATCCTGATGTTATACCTGCTAATGGAATAGCTACCAAAGAGATTTATGAAAATGACCTTGCTTACCTTAAAAAAAAGGTAGTCTATTCCAAGCATTACGTTTTCCATACGATGGATGTAATGCTTGTTGTATTAATGTGGCATCAAAGGAAATATTTTATGTTGCTTTTGATTTGTTTATGAGTTTGAAGTACTTATGTTAACCTGTATTCTACAGGTTGATGCTGGAGCTGATGTTATTGTAACTCAACTCTTCTACGATACTGATATTTTCCTCAAATTTGTCAATGATTGCCGCCAAATTGGAATTAACTGCCCCATCGTTCCGGGTATCATGCCCATTAACAATTATAAGGGCTTCTTGCGCATGACTGGATTTTGCAAGACTAAGGTATTCCCATATTGTTCATGTTTAATGCTTAAAGGTTGATTAGCGGCTCCTGCATCATAGACACTCAGTTGTCTTTAATTATGTTGTAGATTCCGGAAGAGATAATGGCTGCGTTGGAACCTATTAAGGACAATGAAGAGGCTGTCAAAGCCTATGGAATTCACCTTGGAACTGAAATGTGCAAAAAGATTTTAGCCACTGGCATTAAGACCTTGCATCTTTATACATTGAACATGGAGAAATCAGCATTGGCCATTTTGATGGTTTATTCTCTTACCTTCGAACTTTCTACTTCAAAATTTATGAAACAATCATGATCTATAATATAGGCAAGAATTCAACTTACAATTGTGAGATGTCTTGGATATGCAGAATCTTGGATTAATCGAAGAGTCCAAAATTTCTAGGCCATTGCCTTGGAGACGTCCTGCAAATGTTTTCCGTGTTAAGGAGGATGTTCGTCCTATATTCTGGTATGTAGAGATGTGAATTAATGTCTGAGTACAACTCTTATATTGTGATGATAATCTGATCTATCATCGTTGTAGTTTCTTGTTCTTCGATTTCTGTGACTATTTGTTGTTTCTTATACTTCGGTTATCGTATTATTTAGTTGTTGTTACTGTTCCTTTCTATCAGCATGCTATGTAGTGTTTTCCTTATTATTTGCCACAGCTTCTCCACTTCCGTATTTTCTCTGTCCAAAACTACTTTGAATTGCTTTCATTTTCTTTTTTTGAGCCGAGGGTCTGTCGGAAACAACCTCTCACCTCTCTACCTCCACAAAGGTAGGGGTAAGGTCTGCGTAGACACTACCTTCCCCATACCCCACTTGTGGGATTACACAGTTTATTGTTATTGTTGTAATCTGATCTGTCATTGTCAATGATGGTAGGGCGAATCGTCCAAAGAGCTACATCTCAAGGACCATAGGTTGGGATGAATACCCACATGGTAGATGGAGCAATGCTCAAAATCCATCATATGGAGCACTTACCGACTATCAGGTAATTGCAACTTGTTCTGTTCGTATAAATCTCTCCAGGGAATAATTAGTTAAATCATTTACGAATAAATATCTGAAGAGTTTTCTTCTTTTGGACCTCTACAGTTCATGCGTGCACGCTCAAGAGATAAGAAGCTTCAAGAGGAATGGGCTGTGGCTTTGAATAGCGTGGAAGATATCTACGAGGTATGATTTTCAGATAACAGTTCATTTCTTGTCAAAACCAAAGAATTTTTCCGAAGGCTTGGAACTAACAGAATTTTCACATCAGAAATTCAAGGACTACTGTCTTGGAAAGCTGAGAAGCTGCCCGTGGTCTGAGTTAGATGGTCTTCAGCCAGAGACAAAGATCATAAACGAAAAGTTGGGTCATGTCAACACGCAAGGCTTCCAGACAATTAACAGCCAACCAGCAGTTAATGCTGAGAAGTCCGACTCTCTTTCTGTTGGTAAGTTCAGTTCCTAAACCTTCCAAGTTCCACCTGCACACACTACCCTCCCCAGACCCCACAGTGTGGGACTAAATTGGGTATGTTGTTGTTGTTGTTGTTTTTCCGGTTATAGCGACCTATTCATTGACCAGCTTATTGATCTTCTTCTGCAGGATGGGGTGGCCCCGGCGGATATGTTTATCAAAAGGCTTACTTGGAGTTCTTCTGCTCTCAGGAGAAGTTGAACGCCCTTGTTGAGAAATGCAAGTCTTTCCCTTACCTAACTTACATGGCTGTAAACAAGGAAGGAAACTGGATCTCCAACGTCAACCAAACTGACGTCAACGCTGTGACATGGGGAGTTTTCCCAGCTAAGGAAATTATACAACCGACTGTCGTTGATCCTGCCAGCTTCATGGTATGGAAGGATGAGGCATTTGAAATCTGGTCAAGAGGATGGGCTCAATTATACCCAGAGACTGATCCATCAAGAAAATTGCTTGAACAAGTATGTATTTCTTTTTTCATACCCTTAACTTTCATTGTGTCTCAAGTCTTTGATTTAACAACTTATTCTCTTTTCGTTAAGATGTTTGGCTAATTGATTTCTCAGATGATCACTCAACTAACAATTATTATCTCGTAAAATCACTTTCTTTGTTGAAAAAAATTGGAATCACGAAGAAATAAGATAATAACTATTACTTGATCATCCGAGAACTCAACCTTGTGTTTGGTTCAGTACTCATCCTTTTCAACTTCAACCAAATATTGTCCGAACGCCTTTGTGTTATGTAGTTGCTCTTGTACTTACCGATAAATATGTCTCTTGTTTTTTCGTTACAGGTTCAGAACAGTTACTTCTTGGTCAGCCTCGTCGATAACGACTACATCAATGGTGATTTGTTTTCCATCTTCAAGGATATCTGAAATTAACCAAGAAAACTCAGCTTCTCAACCTTTATAGTCCCATTTTATTCCAAGAATTTTCACTGGATGTTGTTACTATTATTATTATTGTTGTTCTATGTTCTTGTAATAGGAATAATTTAAAGGGATTTGTTCCCTTTCAATTTATTCTTTTCCTCTTCAAATTTGTTGTACTTTGCCTTTTAAAGGCTTCAATCTTTACAAATTTATAAGCAAATATCCTTCCACACCTCTTGTTCTATGTGCAATTATTTATGGATGAGTTACATATTTGGTCGATCAGTTAAAAATTATTATATTCACTAGTTAAATATAGAAGGGAAAAAGGACAAACATACTTCCGAACTATCGTAAATGGTATGCAGATACCCTCCGTCATACTTTTGGGACATTGGTGCCCTGACGTCCAAAAACTAGAGCATATATGCCCTTCACTCTAACAGAAGACTAAATAGGGACATGTGGCGCAATCTTATCCGTCGATCTGATATTTAATAAATGTCGGGTTGGTGGATAAGATTATGACACGTGTATATCTGTTAGTATAAAGGGTATATATGCTCCAGTTTTTGGACGGCAGGGGCACCAATCTCCCAAAAGTATGACGGAGGGTATTTGCATACCATTTACGATAGTTCGGAGGTATATTTGTCATTTTTCCAATATAAAAAAATTATACACTATTGTGTATTAAAGATGCATTTAGTTGGTAACTTGGTATGCTTGTTTATCTTTTTAAATTTTACGACTACTTAATGAGTATGAATGTATCTGAATAATAAAGATCTATCTCGATCATCGCTAACCATTCTCTATTATCATTATTGTCGCTATCGCTCACCATACTACCCTTCACAACCACCATCTTGATCAACCACACACCACCGCTATCACCGTAGGAAGTCTCACCGCCATTACAATCGTCACTGTCAACCATCATTATTACACAATAACCAATTACCATCATCTACCAACTATATATATCGTCAATCACTATTATTAGTCACTACGTACCACTATTAGTTAAGCTATCACCATCAACCACCACTGCTACCAACTATTATTCACAATCACTACCATCACCAACCACGACACCAATCAAATCAGAATTATCACCGTTAGTTATCACCACTATGAAACATCATACCTTTTTGCTTTTCGAACCTATGATAAAAAAAAATACTGATTTCTTGGTGCTTTTACAACACCTTGCTCCTTGTTCAAACATTTTCCCTATAATATATTGTTAAGTAACATGAGCACCTGGGAGACCAGAGAGCTGTTGGCGGGGCAGAAGCACTCTTAATTGGGGAAATGCTTTCTATATATGATACAAGTATCATTTGCACACAATAAAAAAAATAAAAAAAATCTTTCTGTAAGTTTGATTTGTTAAATAAAACGGTGAAATCAATATTAATAAATGTTCTTAAAAGAATTTAATTAGAATTATCCCACTAAAATAAGTATTTTCTTAAGAAAAATAAAATAGATGACCTTATCAATCGGAACTAGTAGAACACAAGGAATTTTTTACATAATAGCCGATCGAATTCAATGTTTATTAAAATGAATGAAAATGCATAAAAAAGTAAAAAATTAAGACAAAATTCTCTGAAGTTTTTTATTAATACATGAACGCATTATGAAAACAATTAATACATTCATTGATCAAGACTAACTTTTTATATTTTCAAAAAAAAAAATTACACAAAAAAAAAAAAAAAAAAATTCT
>JAJONR010013771.1:0-25433 GCA_029582245.1 Solanum etuberosum
GTAATTGTATATCGAAAATGGCTAATTGTATACCGAACCAGATGGCAAAAAAATGGGATGTTTGCTGCGAATTACAAATAAAATAAACTATGGCTATAACATTTAATTTGAATTAATAGTTTGCTATTTCATATAATTTTTCCAAAAATAATTACTCTATTTTAGAGATGATCACATTTTACAATATTTTTTTGCCAAATGTTCGTTAATTACAAATAGAAAGAAATGTCGTGCTACATGCTCATTACCACATCGTTTTTTTCTTATATATTTTTATATTACATAGCAGATCTGGAAGGGAGATAGTGAGAATTGTTTAATTATGCAAATAATAATATCTTTTGGAAGTAAATTAGATAAATCAATAATAATTGATACATCAAAGAGAATGGAATAACTCAATTGCATATAAGAAGACAATCTAGACAATTAATATGTACTCATTTTCATTACTATAAACATATTTTTGCAACAACTCTTATCTGATGAGGAGTTCAATGATTTCTTATCGCATAAACTATAAATTGGTGGTCAAGTGAAAAGTTTCATATTTTTGGAAGAAGAGTTTTGATCATTATTGTTATTATGTTTTAAAATGTCTTTCTTTAAAAAATAAATTAATTTTAACTTTTTATATGACATATTCAAAATTACAATATTAAAGGATATTTTGATATATTTTTCCTATCTTTAATTTCAAACTACAAATTTTAGCAACTTTTTTTTTTTCATAACGAGTTAAAATCAGAAAAAAAAAATTAAAATTAAAAAAAATGTTTATAATTTCACGAGGAGGAAGAAGTCATATTTTTTAAGTCTAGTATGACAAAACAAAGGTCACATAAAAGGAAATCAACTTTACTTTCAGCATCAGCGTGCAAAATTCACTCTTTATCATTAGTTTGTTCAAGTAAAATCATTAATATCTCTTTTTTGTTCAACAAACTTTTATGATATTCTAATAAGTTAGTTTAGACTTCAAATTTGATATTCCACATTGGTCCGTAACGTGGGCCAAGAATTTAACTTGCAATGTAAACATAATTCAATCATTAATATATTTTAGTCTTTTATTGTAGGAGTTTATTTTATCTTTTGGGCAAAAAGTATTTTCACTATCCCAATAAATACACAATTATAATTAATTAATGTATATTTTAACTTTTAAGTTTATTTACTTAACCACGTTAAAGTAATATCATTAGGATACGGACTGGTGTCAATAGAATTTTAGCTTACTTTTGAGATTATAATCCCATTTATTATGAGCAGTGTATATATAAATTAGAGATGAATGATGCTTATTATCTGATCAATCTCTTGTATCAATTTTGAAGAAACAATGAAGTAGTGGGTGTCAATTGGGGTAGGGTTAAAATTGAAGATATTAATATGGATTGAAATAAAAATCGAGTTGGATTATAACTCGCTCAAAATTACTTTGGGCTCAAATACATTGGACTCAAATGGGTTAAAAGTCGAGTTGGATCGTGATCCGCCCAATTAAACCTGCTTAATCTAAAAAAAATTCACATATTGTTATTTATCTTTTATAATCATAATTATGAATTTCAACTCAAAAAAGAAAAAGAAATTACAAATAGATAACTAGAAGATATAAAATAGATAGTAATTTATACGGAAACATACATAACACTATAATAACGCAATTTTTTTTTTTTGAAACAGGTTGAAATTAGATTCAATTGAAGATTATTTTAAAATAGATTAAGACTTGAATGAATTGAAATTGATCCAATTCAAATTATCTCAAATCAAACTCATAAAATTCTGAATGAGTTACCTATATTTTAGCTTATTTGGACCCTATGTTGAAGCAAAAAAGGGAAAAGAAAGCTAAAAAGACGAAAAGAAAAAACAAAAAAAGTGACAGACACTAAGCAGTAAGCAGCAGCCGGAAAAGGAAACGTAGCGCAACAGAGCCAATGTTCACGCGTGCCCGGTAATTAGGGAATTAATATATAGTGAGTCATAAATTACTGTTAAAAGCAAAGTATATTTGTTTGAATTTTTTGATAGAGAATGACAGTTATAAACTGACAAAGGAATGAGATCGGAGAAGACAATCACTACAGTAGTAGTCTATTTTAATGCATTCTAAACTTAGTGTTGGGTTGGGGTCTATGATTGTTTGTTAGCAATTGTGTGTAGAGACCACAAAACCATTAACCTATCTTGAACATGGGCTTCATGATGTTTTCTTTGACTTAGCTTCTTCATAACGTTCTTTCACACACACACACACACATTAATTTATTTTGTTTGACGTAAATGCTGAGTTCATCAGTATGTACCTCTGAGACCTCCCCATGTTGTCTCTGCCTTGTTCAAGATTCTGATTTTACTCGCTCTCTTTTGACATTACCAAATCAAGAAAACTAAAAGACTATTCCGAAGTGGCAACCACGTTCCCATTTGCCCACACTTCATGGCTGGTTTAGTACAGCTTTACCATTCCTCATCTTCCAACATTCCTACCTGTAACCCACACTCTAAGAGGTAACTTCACTTTTGAACTACTAACCTTTCTTCCAATCTCTTTTTGAGGGATCTGGGTCTGTTTCAACTGCTGACTTTGGAATTTGTTGATCTGAGTTGTTAGTAGTTTTGATTTTAGGGTTTAATTTTGACTAGTTTTGGCTTGAGAAAGGCTGATTCTAAGCAAAATCTTGCAACTTCAATTTGAGGATTTAGTTTTTGGGAATAAGGGGTTTTGCATTCTTGGATTTGTGTGCAAATGAGAGGTTTTTGAGAAATTCCAATGTGGATTTGGGAGGTTAACTGTATAATTCTTGATCAGAATTGAAGACCTTTACTGAAAATGGCCTCTCCAGATTCTCCCTCTTCTTTTTTTCCATTCCCAACTTTCCCTACAGCTACACCTTCAAATACTACTTCTGATTCACCTCCTGCTCCTCCTCCTGACTCTTCATCTCCTCCTCCTCCTCCACCTGACACTTCAGCTCCACCTCCTTCTCCACCAGCTCCAGATTCTCCTCCTCCATCAGAGTCAAAATCACCTCCACCAGCAGAATCTCCTCCACCTCCACCTCCACCTCCACCTCCTACAGCAGCGGCGCCACCACCTTCCGCGCCTCCTCCAAAGCCGTCAGTGTCACCACCACCACCACCACCTTCTCCTAAGGCTCCTCCACCAGCTAATTCTCCACCTCCAGCTTCATCTCCACCCCCACCATCAAAAGAATCTCCTCGTCCTGCTCCTCCTCCTTCCCCACCTCCTCCCCCTCCAGCAGTTTCACCTTCTCCTCCACCTCCAGTGAAACATCAATCACCACCCCCTGATTCTCCACCTCCTGCACCTGTTGCAAATCCGCCACAAAACTCCCCTCCACCTCCTGCATCGGTGCCCCCTCCAGCCTCACTGCCATCTGCCCCTCCACCTAACCCCTTAACATCTCCACCCCCTTCTATTTCACCTCCTGCTCCCCCAAATAATACTTCTCCAGCTGGAGCTCCCCCTCCATTACCTGTGACTCGCCTTCCTACAGAGAAGCCCACTGCTATCCCTAAACCTGCTATCACTGCAGATTCAAGTGCCAGAAATGGTGAGGGAAATAAGACAGGAAGTGTGGTGGCAATTGGTGTTGTTGCTGGGTTTTTGGCCCTTAGCTTGGTGATTGTTGCTGTCTGGTTTACACGTAGGCGAAAGAAAAGAGAGAGTGCATTTAATCTCAATTACCTGGGACCCTCTCCATTTGCTTCCTCACCAAATTCAGGTATTGCTTTCAAGGTTCTTGAATTTCCTTATTGATTTTGCTGTATGGAATTTGTTTATTGCTAGAATATTCTGTTGAATTATGAACAACTACACAAACCTAACATGCCATTGATGAACTAATTAGAGATACATTGAAGAGAAGAAGAAGAAGAGAATTATTATTTCAGTAGTCCTTCAAAATCAGAAACTGAAAAACTGTGTGTTTACAATGAAACAGTGCTTATATATGCACACACACTGATTCCTAACCGACTAACAGAAGAGTTAACAACTTTCATAACTAACTTGACTAATTCCTTAACTACCCTTAATTGTCTTTATGTATTACATCAAGTAACTCCTATCACATTACTTCCCCTTAAGCTGGTGGGTGCAAATACATTCAACACACCAAGCTTGCCCACTAAACATTCATGTTGTAATCTAGGTAGTCATTTAGTTAATATGTCTGCAAGTTGCTCCTACATGTTCTGTCTTCATAATCCTTGCCTGTATCTTCTGTCTAATAAAATGACAATCAATCTCTATGTGCTTTGTTCTCTCATGAAACACCGGATTAGCTGCTATTTGCAAAGCTGCCCTGCTATCACTGTATACTACAGCTGGGTGTTCTACTTCATTCCCCAGTTCTTTCAACAAGGCAATAATCCATACTAACTCTGAGACTGCATTAGCCATACTTCTATACTCAGCCTCAGCTGAGCTTCTAGATACCACACTCTGCTTCTTTGATTTCCATGACAACAATGTTTCACCATGCTTAACTAGGAACCCTGACACTGATCTTCTTGTATCAGGGCATGCTGCCCAATCTGCATCACAATATACACTTAGCTTGTTTGACTGTTTACTACTTAACAGTATTCCAAGTCCTGGTTCTCTCTTGATATCTTCATCACCCTTATTGCTGCTTCCCAGTGTGTCCTCTTAGGTTGCTGTAAAAATTGGCTGAGTGTTTGAACTGAATAGGCAATATCTGGTCTTGTCATAGTCAGATATAACATCTTGCCTACTAATCTTTGGTATTGTTCCTTATCTTCAAAAAACTCATCCTCTAAATCTCCTGTGAAGCAGTCCAACTCTGGAACTGTTAACTTCATATTAGCTTCAAGTGGAGTCCAAGCAGGTTTGGCACTTCCCAATCCCAACTCTGAAATGATTTCCAGGGCATACTTCCTTTGGTTCATTAAAATACCTTTGGTAGATCGACTAAACTCCATACCAAGAAAAAACTTCAATTCACCAAGATCCTTGATCTTGAAAGCTTTGTGTAGAGCAGTCTTTGTGTGTTCAATAAGAGTCAAATTGCTTCCTGTCACCAGCATATCATCTACATAAACAAGAATCACCACCATATCTGAACCTTTCCTTTTGATGAACAATGAATGATCTAAACTACTTTGGATAAAACCAGATTCCAATAGTGCTTCAGTCAACTTCAAATTCCATTGCCTACTAGCTTGTTTAAGCCCATAGAGGGATTTGACAAGTCTGCATACAAGTCCAGACTTCCCCTGACTTGCAAAACCCTCTGGCAACTGCATATAAACTTCATCATGAAGATCACCTTGCAAAAAAGCATTGTAGACATCTAACTGATGAACAGGCCAGCCATGCTGAGCAGCCAAGGAAAGAACAGTCCTTACATCTTAACAACTGGAGAAAAAGTTTCATGAAAATCAAATCCTGCCCTTTGAGTGTAACCCTTTGCCACTAGCCTAGCTTTAAATCTCTCAACATTTCCATCTGCTTTCAGTTTCACTTTATAGACCCATCTACATCCAATAGGAACCTTACCCTTAGGAAGTGGAACCAAATCCCAGGTATGGTTATCTTGGAGGGCTTGCAATTCAGACTGCATAGCTTCTATCCATCTCTCATCTGAAGCTGCCTCTTGGTAAGATTTAGGTTCACATATAGCAGAAAACACTTTCAAATATTTCTGATAAGGTGGTGACAAGTGATCATAAGAAACAGAATTCTCTAATGGATACAAGACAGTGTTAGCTGTGGGTTTGGAAACATATTCTGAAAGCCATAAAGGCTGCTTAGATAATCTGGTAGATCTCCTAAGAGGTGGAGATGCATGGGTAATGAGAGCAGATGATACAAGAGGTGAAACAACAGGAATAGGGACTAAAGGTGGAGGTGAAGAAGGGGGTAGATCACTTGGAGGTGCATTACTATCAGCTGGTAAATCGTCCTGGATATAAAGCTCAGGAGAAGGAGAAAATACATGGGAGGAAGGTTCATTTGACTTAGAGAGGTGTTGAAAAGGATACTGATCTTCATGAAATACCACATCTCTGTTCACAAAAAACTTTTGATGTTGAAGATCATAACAGATGTAACCTTTGGTAACACTTGAATAGCCCATAAACACTGACCTTATTGCCCTTGGATCAAACTTATCAGTTCTAGGCATATTGCTTCCAAAGCATAAACATCCAAGTGTTCTCAATTGTGTAAGACTTGGTTTTTGTCCAAAAAAGACTTCATAAGGTGACTTGCCTTCTAAAGTATGGGAAGGTAGTCTGTTTATGATATAGGCTGCATTAAGAATACAATGCCCCCAAAACTGAAGTGGAATGTGACCCTGAAACCTTAGAGCTCTGGCTACCTCAAGAAGGTGCCTGTGCTTCCTCTCAGCAACTCCATTCTGCTGAGGGGTATGAACACAGGTCTTATAGTGTATGATACCAGATTCTGTAAACAATGCCTGCATTGAACTACTAACGAATTCACCCCCATTATCTGTTCTCACACCTTTAACTGTAGTATAAAATTGAGTAACAACCATTCTGAAAAACTGTTTAAGAATCAACAACACATCACTTTTGTATTTCAACAGGAAAACCCATACAGTTCTTGAAAAATCATCAACAATGGTGAGAAAAAACTTGTTTCCATCAAAAGTGGGGGTATTGTATGGACCCCAAATTTTCCAGAGTGATAAAATGCATTCAACCTTTCCCAAGGATTACTGTAGAGATGACAAGGAACTATAGAATGTGAACCATGATGATTGTTTTGTAGAAGGAACTAATGGTATATATAATATAAGCTCTATCTTTTGCGAAGTACAGATGACCCATCTGTATTACTGAACATCAGAGGCATACTTTGTTTTTCCTTTTGCCTGAAAATTCACTCTGTTTTTCCCTTTGCTACAGAGTTGAGTGCACACAACAAATCATTTAAGGGCAAGAAAACTAGAATTTTGAACTTTTGTGTAACTTAGTTGTCCATATTCTTTTTTTTACCTTTCCACTAATTGATCAGCTTTAAAATGTAAAGTGCAGATCAGAAAATTAAGTTCCACTTTGTCAATTGTGCAAACTTATCTCGAGTATTGTTAATGTTTATTATAGAATCATAACAACCTACCCCCTTCCCAGCTTTTGGAGTCTTAATGAAATACTTATTTTTCCAGATACATCATTCCTAAGATCAAGGTCTCAACATTCCACTTATCTAGCTCCAACTGGCTCGCAAAGCAATTTTATGTACTCTCCAGACCATGGCGGTATTGGAAATTCAAGATCATGGTTCACTTATGAAGAATTATCTGAGGCAACAAATGGTTTTTCTCCTGATAGTGTTTTGGGTGAAGGTGGGTTTGGATGTGTTTACAAAGGTGTTCTTAATGACGGAAGAGAAGTCGCTGTCAAACAGCTGAAAAGTGGAAGTGGACAAGGGGAGCGTGAGTTCAGAGCAGAAGTTGAGATTATCAGCCGTGTGCACCATCGCCATTTGGTTTCACTTGTTGGTTACTGTATCTCAGAGCAGCAAAGGTTACTTGTCTACGACTATGTGCCAAATGACACGCTTGACTATCACCTCCATGGTAAGACAGGTTTGAGATAAATGAACTAATGAATTGAAGTACTTGGATTACCGTACTCCAGATTTTGTTCTCTATGTTGAATTCTCCAATTTCACAATTCCAAGATGAGTTGCTTATTTTTCTTATAATGGCTGGTAATGACCATTATGACATGAATAGCTGCTAACAATGGCTACAACCAATTGGCCTTATACTGTGCCACATTTCTATGAACTTAGATGAAACTGAGAAGGATGTTGTCTAGTCTCGTATATGATGCTAACGTAACTTCTATCGTTGATTAAATGCTGCAGGTAAAGGCATGCCAACTATGGATTGGGCTACCCGAGTAAAAGTAGCTGCTGGTGCAGCACGTGGACTTGCTTATCTGCATGAAGACTGTAATTTTCTTATTATGTTTATATTTACTCTTGTCCACATTAGTTAAACCTAGGGCTTCTGGAGACTTAATAAAAGGAATAATGGGGACAGAGTGGCTTAAAGAGTGGTTAAATTTATCCAAAGAAGCTCAGATGCAATATCCAATGTTCTTCGCTTGGCATGTGTTATCCATCAAAAGGCCTAATTTCGATCACCCTTCATTATAGAAGTGTAAAACCTTGACTAGTCAATGTAATTGGTAACTGCATAGTTTATTAATGAGAACTAATGCTAAAATAGACAAATCTTTTCAGTTGTAATGTCGCCAAGTTGAATGGACTTTCTTTGGGAATAGAGCACGCTTTTATGTTTTGCAATTTTCCTTTACTGATTTATCCTCTGAAATTTTGCTGATTATGTTGTTCTCAGGTCATCCACGCATTATCCATAGGGATATCAAAACATCAAACATTCTCTTGGATATCAATTTTGAGGCACAGGTATGGCAATTTATCCAACCTAAATTTATGTTTGTGACTTGGTGTTTGTCATTGTTTGTTGAACTTAGGCATCTGAACCAGAAAAATCTCATATTCCATGCTGTAATGGTGTATAGGAAATTATGTGCGTTATGGTTTATAGTTTATGCAATTTGACATGCATTTCCTCCTTTCAGGTTGCTGATTTTGGCCTTGCAAGGTTAGCAGGTGATGCCAGTAGTACACACGTGACAACTCGTGTGATGGGAACCTTTGGGTAGGTCATACATGTGCTAAGTCTTAAATTTGAAGAAATCTTAGTTGGCCTTTTTCTGTTACAATATCATATTATCTGACAACATCATCAACACCATGGTCAGTTTCACCATAAGTAATCTCCAAAAACTTTTATCCTAAAGCTGCTTTTACTTCTAAAACTTTTACAGTATTACTTTTTGTCACTTCCATTTCACTTTGAACCTCAAGGGAGAGAGTAAATTGACCTTAATTTAACATATATTGATTCCTCACTTGCAAGAACAACCTTCAGTTGGTATCAGCCTCGAGTTGGTAACTTTGTACTCTTGTATGGGGGCAGGATTTGGTCTTAGTCAAACAGTTGCTTTTATGCAGCATCTCAGAACCATAACGTAAATGTCAGCCACCTAGATTTTCCAATAGCCCCTGTCATCCTACCCACAGAAATGGGTTAAACTGATATTAAATTATTAATAAAAATGACTAATTTTGTAGTTGTATGGCATACGTTCAGCTGATTAATTGACATTGACATAAATGATTTCAGATACTTGGCACCAGAGTATGCATCTAGTGGAAAATTAACAGAGAAGTCTGATGTTTATTCATATGGCGTTGTGCTTTTGGAGCTTATTACGGGACGGAAACCTGTTGACCAGTCTCAACCCTTAGGTGATGAAAGCCTCGTTGAATGGGTAAGTTCAAATTTTTAGTTGTTTTAATTTCCTGTAATGATTAATGTTGATGCTTAATCAGAGTTTGTGGCCAAGCATCCCTTGTATGCTGAATTAAAGAGAAAGAAAATATCGAAACCTAGGCCATGCATGTGTCCTAATCTATAGGGGGGAAACTGAGGTTTCTGGGATGTTTATTTCTTTTGAGGAAGAATAGAGGTCGGTTTCCAAATTTTTTGCTGTAAAGGCTCTGGGCGATGGTAATACACTAGGGGCGGACCCACCCTGACCCAAGGGGTGTCAAGCGACAACCCTTTCTTGGAAAATTACATTGTATACAGAGATCAAATTTTGATTTAATAAATATATATATATACAAATATTGACACCACTAGAGACAAGTTAAAGGTTTAGTCTAGTGGTTAGGGTGTTATGAAAATTCCTCTCAAACTTATCTGTCAACTAGGGGTCGTTTGGTGTGAGGGATAAAAATAAATAGTGATGGGATAAGAAAATAGTGATGAGATTAATTTTTTGTATCTTGTTTGGTTGCCATGTTTGGGATAACTTATCCCACCATTTATAGTATAGTGATGGGATAAGTTATCCCATATACATGGTGGGATAAGTTATCTCAGGATAGCTAACCCCAGGATAACTAATCCTGGGATAACTTGTTCCCAACCAAACGACCCCTAAGTATTGCTATTCACACTAGTGATGGAATCGTTTAGAGTTTTCCTTGTTTGCTCATACGTATTTCTCAAGTCATCCAACTAGTGCTTTCATTAAATCGAAGCTGAGAATGTTACCTTCTATCCTGTAGGCTCGACCTTTGCTTGCTCAAGCACTTGAGACTGAAAATTTTGAAGATGTAGTAGATACTAGGCTTGGAAACAACTTTGTTGCGGGTGAGATGTTCCGGATGATTGAAGCAGCTGCAGCTTGTGTGCGTCATTCAGGCTCTAAGAGGCCACGGATGAGTCAGGTAATTAGAGTGCTATTGCAGGTCAGGCAGTTCATTATGATTCATTTCGTTGCAGTCCTGATTTTTTCCGTCCATTTCAGGTGGTTAGAGCTCTAGATTCCATGGATGAGCTGTCGGATCTGTCCAATGGAGTGAAACCTGGACAAAGTGGAATTTTTGAGTCAAGGGAACAATCTGCACAGATAAGAATGTTTCAAAAGATGGCATTTGGAAGTCAAGAATACAGTTCAGATTTCTTCAATTACTCCCAAGGCAGCTATAGAAGTTGAGTTCTTAGTGGCTCATTATCAAAAAAGTTGCCCTTGACAAGTGGTTTTTCACAGAGAGATCTGACTTGTAATTAACATTGTAAATCACTGTGCTATTCTTTCTTTTTTCGGCTAGCATTGAAATCTGCATTCTTTTTTACTCTTTTTTGTTGTCTTCACACGACAAACAATTGGTTTTGTAGCATTCTGAAATCAACATTCTATTCATACAATGTAGATTAAATGTTAATCAAGGGTCGTTTGACTGAGTACCAAATGCAGTTACTACTTTATGGAAGCATATAGAATTTCTCAAGGACAAAAAATTGTTCCATGTAGCTATTTAACCATCCAAAGTTCTTTCGTAGATTCTCAATTATGTTAATTAATCATGTCATTAAATAGTTGATAGAGGCAGATGATTACTTGATCTGATCCCAACATTATTAATACACTCTATTCAATACTACTATTCTTATATGCTCTGCCAAACGATTTTTGATTCCGGTTCTTTACCATTAAATGAGCGTGGAAGTAGGAGCATCAATTGTATGACTTGTCTTTTGGATGATTTTGCAATCTCCAGGTAAGCTGCCTTCATGCTGCATAAATTTGTAAAATTGTTGGGCAAGTTAGTTATGGTTGATTTAACATTTTCCATAAAATAATAAATGATTCATGAGACAGAGACACTGGCCAATCTTTAGCTTAATTAGTTCTCCCTTTTACAGATCAATATGTGAATTTTTTCACTGTCCCAATGTGAAATACTATAGCCTTGACTTTGATATAAGTATCCAAGATCTCCGTACTTTGATGAATGACCAATATGTAAGGTAGGTGTAGATGGGGAACCTTATTGGCTTACAGTAATTAAATATAAATCTCTTCTTCTAAATATATAGACGTAGTGCTTCAATGATAGCAAAAACTGAGGTGAACTTACCTCCACAAACACTACCTAACATTCTAGTTGACATTAAAAGACAAACTACTGAGACTAATACTTCCAATATACAATCACAGCATCTCATATTTACCATTTAATCTAGTACTTAACGTATAGCTTAAAGAGTTTTTGACTTATTTGGTTTCTTATATGCTTTGGCTCTTGGATGGAACTATATATAGAGCTTGTATAAGTGTATATAAGTAGGCCACTCTCTAACTATGTCAACCTAAGTGACAGATACCCTTAAGGCTCTGAACAGAAGACAATTTCATAATTGAGCTGCAGAGAGAGAGATGGATGTTGCGATATCCTTAGAATTGGAGCCACTAAAGCAGAGGAATGATCATGGAATGTTCTTTTCTAGTGGTAATTTTATCTGCAGTTTGAATGCAAGAGACAGGAAAATTGTTTGTGTAACCAGTGGAAACTCCTACTTTGGTTCTCACTTGATCAAGAAGCTTTTGGCATATGGTTACCTTGTTCGAGTTATTATTCAAAATCAAGGTACACTAGCCAGCAACCCTTTTTCCTTAATTAGTTGTCTACTTGTGCAGTTCCAACTTGTGTCTTTGCTAAAACTTACAAGTTACTCCTGTTTGAGTAGCTAATCTTGAGGACATGAAGGAGCTGATGAGGGAAGAAATGAAGCAACTGGAGAGTGTTGTGGTGGCAAGAATGGATGATTTAGATAGCCTCTGCAATGCTTTTAGAGGTTGTCATGTTGTTTTCCACACATCATCTTTCATTGATCCGCGAGGGATCTCTGGATACACGGTTAGTCATAATATTCTTTCTCTTGAATTTAAGTTGATAAATGATTACCAGTAACTTTTGTTTGAGTCATATGATTATGTAAAAGTATCTTCATATTAATCACTACATAGAACTTGTGTTCTTCATTTAATACTACTACTATCACTCTATTTGGTAGTTGATTAACTTGGAATGGTACATTATATTATTCATTGTCCACAAGGACCACAACTTTAGGATTTGATCTTTCTCAACTCTAAGGTAGTTGTCGTCTTTAATCTTGAGTTCTGGCTGGTTAGCATCAGAATAATTGAAGCAGCAATTCTTCTTCAACCTCCTTTATACACATCAGGTTGCTGAAATATATATATAAAATATGAACAGAAATTTCTTTAAATTCCACCTTGTGCAGCAGCTCTGTTTTGAAAAAAATTCTACTAAGCAAAATTCAACCTGTGTAAATCTCAAAGATATGCTGACAAGCCGATATGATTCAGGAACGAATGTCATTTATTGAAGCTGAAGCAGCAAAGAATGTCATAGAAGCTTGTGGCAGGGCAGCATATGTTAAAAGATGCGTTTTCACCTCTTCTCTACTTGCATGCATCTGGAAAAATGACCTGCCAAACCCCATAGATGAGAGCTCTTGGAGTGATGAGACATTCTGTAGAGAACACAAGGTATACTTGTTAGCCTTCATTCTTCATTTTTGTCTAAAAGGCAGACGGAATACAAAGAGAATTAAAATGTATACATATAATACGATCATTTACTCTCACTAACTCTAGATTCTGGATTCACCTCTACTATTAATCGTCTCTACTGTTTAAAATCTTTTCACGGAAAAACAGCTTTGGCTAGCATTGGCCAAGACCAGGGCAGAAAAGGCTGCTTGGTGGAAAGCAAGGGAGATGAAGGTGAAACTTGTTACTTTATGCCCTGGACTTCTCATGGCTCCATCTTTCCCAAACGCTCACCTTGAAACTTCTCTCCCATACCTCAAAGGTATTTTTTTACTACATAATCACACAATCAATATGAGTCTATAACTCAAAATTTTCCGCTTAATTGAGGATTGGAAAAGAGCTTAGCAATTGCAACTCTTTTCTGAATCAAATTTCTCATTTTATGGATCAAACTAATAAAATAGATTGAGAATTGATCGATTTGTTTACTAACTCGAAGAAATGTTTAATTGTAGGTGGCGATTTCATGCTAAGACAAGGAATTCTAGCAACTGAAGATGTAAGTAAAGTGGCAGAAGCACATATTTACGTCTATGAAGATATGGACTATGGAAGCTGTGGAAGATATATTTGCTTTGGAAAAATAGTTGGAACATTGGAAGAGGCCATACAACTCGAAAATGGCTTGAATATATCTGGCCACTTGTCTGGGGATCAAAGCCCTCTTGCAGTAGCAGTTGATAATAATGAAATTCCTCCCAGAATTACTAAGTCAAAGCTCAGTAGATTACTATTCCATGCGTCACAACGTCTTCCTTGCAAACAGTGAATAGTAATTAGTAATATTACCAATGAAATATTTGTATGGTACTTACCTCAAAATATTATTACAAAAAACGTATAGCAATTAGAGAAGTGTAGTCAGGAATTTATATAAAGGTAATGTCATGATTGATAATCGAATTTGTGAGCAGAAGTTATTTTTCAGCTCAATTTACCACAACACTATATTCAATAATTTTATAATTTATTCATGTAGACGGGTAGTAATACTAATAAGTATAATATGTTCGTCTGATATACCACAAATATCATAAATTACAGTTGAAAATAAATGAATAAGTAATGAATAGAAAAATATTCAGGCTGAGGCGCGGATATCTCGCTCTCCTTAAGAAGATTTAAGTTACACTGATCCAGCAGTATCATTCTTGACTTGTCCCCTCCAGAATACAACAACCAACAACGTCGTACAACTCAAGCAACTCCGGATTAATTGAAGAGTCCAAAACTCCACAAAAGAATACCTTCCTTCAACATATAATTATTCTGTTTTGTACGGTGAATATAGTTGAAGACTTAAAATATTATTCTTTTGTTTTTTACTCTCTCTTTCACTACTACACACTTAAATATTATTTCACACTTCTCATCTTTCTTGGGCTACTTCACAAATGAAGAAACATCATTATTTATAGGTGAAATTTTTTTTCATATAATCAATGGGAGAATGAGGGGTGGTAATGTGGGTAGATAAATGTGATATGTATTACATAAGTTATAAGAAACTAATGATCATAAGAGTTAAAAGAAACTAATAGTTATCTTCTACCACAATTTTATACCCACTAACATATACATTTAATATTTATTTTAATAATAAAATATATATACACCAACATAATATTTCTACGAAATAATTAAATTGAAATCCATGCTCCTTACTAGCTCTGGTTAATTGTTTGTATGAAATATGTCGTTTACCTAAAGCGAATTACAAGAAACTATCTAATCTAGAATAAATGTGTAGTGAAAAATAAAGACATAATACATAAAAGTGTATTTTAATATTATTTCAAAATCAAAATAAAATTAATTTATTTTTAACTGTTAAAAGTTACTATTTTCTTGAAAGTTAAAAATAAATTACTAGTAAAAATGTATTTCTAATAATTAGACGTGTGAAAAGAAAATGCGAGGAAATATCTAGGTACTCCACGACTAAACGACTGTGAAGAATTGTAGAAGAGACGACGACGACGACGAGGAGTCCACTGATTTAGCAGAGAGAGATGGGAGAAGAGGCAGAGGATCCACAGAATTTGAAGAAGATAGCGGCGGCGGCGTATGACTATGAGAATGATCCAAGATGGGCAGATTATTGGTCTAACATTCTCATTCCTCCACACATGGGCTCCCGCTCCGATGTTGTCGACCATTTCAAGCGCAAGTTCTACCATCGTTACATTGTCAGTATTCCCTCTTATTCTAATTGACTCATCATGCCGAATGAAACGGAACAGATATACCTGAGTTACATAGCAGACTCCAATTGGTTTTAGATTTGGTGCTTAGTTTGATGAATTTGCGTTTCATGTGTATATACACTATATCTGTTACAGTATTTTCTTCCCCTAACTGCTCCGGGATCCTTGGATTTCGCATTTTTATTAATAGCTGGATTTATGTTATAATGGATCTAATATCCATATGTTGATTCGGAAGGCTTTAATTCCGGGGAAATCTCGATGCAGTGTTTGGGGCTTTTGTAGTCTGAACTGATATTGTCTATATGAATTCAGTAAAATATCCTCTTTTGCACTTGCGGAGTTGAGTGTAAGAGCGTTAAAGTTTGAGGTTTTCCTAGGCCTTTTCCTTATATTAGTCACTTTATCTCTTGAAATTCATGCAGGTCACTTTGTCATCCTATTCCTTAGCTTGTTGTTATATTACTGCATTGATAATAAATACAGTTAGGGATGGCAACGGGGCGGGGCGGGGCAAACCTGCATAAATCCGTGAAGACCTCCACCCCCCAACCCACATAACAATTTTTTCTCTTTCAACCCGCCCAAACCCGCCTCGCCCCGCAAAATTTGTTATTGTTTTCTTTATAAAATAGAACTTTTTTGAATGACTTTGATAGCTTATGCTATCATAAAAACATCACTGATGCAATAGGTGTGAAACATTTCATCAAAAGACAAGTATTTGATAGTTTAGAACTATTTGAATATATACAAAAAGTGACGAAACAACCGAAGAATTAAAAGAGAACTGATTATTATAACACAATGACAAAAGAAAGTGATCCCCAAGAATAGTTGAAAAATGGATTCTCAATTAACATAACACAATGACAAAAGAAAAATAAATTATTGATTCTTTAAAAGTAAGTCTAAGTGATTAAACTAATAAAAGCAAATAAAAGGTTAATCTGGTAAGTATTTGATAGTTGGTTTTCTTGCCTAAAGCCTAAACAGAAGATAAGTGGAAGAAATACTTTAGTGATTTTAGCATTGGATTTATCTCAAACCCGCAACCTGCTCCACCCCGCATGGTTTTTATTAAAAAATATTTAAACCTGCCCCCGCAAAAGCTATAACCTGCACCGTGCCGCAAAGGTTGTAACCCGCTCTGCCCCGCACCCGTCCCGCCCCATTGCCATCCCTAAATACAGTGTTGGACAAATTTGGGCTTGATAAATTGTGTAGAGAATTTCATGTTTGCTTTATTTGACAATCCTCCTGCTTTCTTCTTCTGCACTTTCTCACCCTATTCTTTAGCTTCTATGACGTGGTTATTTTGAATAACTGTATAAGTTCCTATTGCTTATATCATTGTTGGATATTGTTTCGTTGTTCAAGAGCTTATAAAATCCTCATTGCCCAGTTTTCAACGGGGATGGATAAAACTAGGTGGTGGTTTTCTGTTATATACTGGTGCAGCAGTCCTGAGCTACTAGTATTATGGACTTTACACTGAGAAATATTTAACATGAAGTGAAATGAAGTGTGAATTCCAATTTAAACTTTTCTGTAACTGATTTATCTTCCCTTTCTGATGAGTACTTAAGCTTGGCTCTGTCTGACTGAATTTCAGATGATTCTAAATAATCAGTTGATTATTATTATTTTTATCTTGGGAGATTTCTTCTGCGGTTCGCTTTGTTGATTGTGCATCTATCTGTCCAGGATCCTGGTCTTGTTGTTGAACCAATGACTACCAGCAGTTCATCCCAATCAGCAAGATCATCAGCCCCACAATCTTCTTCTTCATCAACTTCTAACAACCAGCCAAGACAACGTAACTCTGGTATGAGTATTTCGGATTTCTGAATGAATATAAAAGCTCCTCTTCCAGGTAGACATCTTCATTTCAAATGTAAATTTGTATTTTCATCCAAATGGAACTTATTTCAGGGGCAGCTAGTAGAACTTCTGGGACATCCACAACTCCAACTCCAACTCCAACTCCAACTTCAAGTGCAACGTCACTGCGATGGAACCGTCAAACTATACAATTTTCAGTGAATGCTTGGGTACCATATCTTCATCGTAGTGATTTGAATTTTGGAACATTGTCTTTTAAAATTTTGCACTGTGTGAAAAAGTTTTAATTAGCTGCTTCCTTCTTCCAGCAAATTAAATGTTTTAACTGCTCTATCTGGCAATGGTTAACTCTCTATTAGCACAAAGAGGTCATTAAGTATGTTGTATATACTTTCAAAGATAGGACCTCATCTCCTTTATAGTGATGGAAACTGTAGGGCCCTTCTTTACCACATGCCAACTTTTGCTAGCAGTGATGCCTCTCGTTAACAGGGATGCATCACGGAAAAATTCCTTGTAGGATTATTGCCTTTCAGCATGACTTCTTATAACCTTCAGTAACTTGCGATTGATTTTTGGTACCCTTCTTTACAGGTCCTTGTTGTAGCAGTCCTTGCAATCTTTCCTCTTATACCTACAAATCTGTCAAACAGAGCATATCGATTGGCCTTTGCAGGAACTGCATGTTCTTCCCTGTATTCATTATATGCATTATATGGGGTAAATTCTGATTGCCAATTTGTTTTTCTCCTCTCTTACTTTGTTTGAGGCTAGTTCAAATCTTTTGGTCTAGGAGGCAACTTTTGATAATCTTTTCACCTTTTTGCAGAAGCCTAGCGCTTGGAATTTGCAGGCACTGCAAGTTTGGCTTCAGTCAGTTATTATGGCGAAAGATTTTCTCTACTTCATTTACTGCCTTACTTTTGTCACTTCACATCTCTCCTTGAAATGTGAGCTTTAGTTTGGTTTGGTTTTGTTTGTCCTTCTCGTTCTTAGTATTTTTTATAGATTTGATGTCTAAGTTCAGTAACATATGTTATTGGTCAATGCTGAGCAGTTGCTTTGATTCCCGTTATATGCCGAGGACTTGAACATGTTGCGAAGTTTCTTCGACGCAACTTCAACACATCTTCTTTATACAGGTAGCACAACTGTACCTTAATTTCGTGAAAAGAAAAGTTCTCTCTCGAAATGAGAGATTGTAAAATTGTTTAAAATTGAATAACATCCTAGGGAAATCTTTGATGTCATGGAAAAATTATTTATTCATGTTGTAAATCTCTTAGTGGTGCACTATTTGATGTCCCTTTTCTCCATTTGTGCCATCCGTTGATTATTTCTTGTGGGTTGTGTGAAGGGTGGGGATGTGCTAGAAATATTTTTCCTTGTTTCTGAACTTATATGACAACATCTGCAGGAAATTCTTGGAAGAGGCTTGTGTATGGGTCGAGTCAAACACAACTACTCTTAGCATATTGTCGTCACAGGCTGAGATTGGGCTGGGACTTCTTTTAGTTGTTTCCCTATTTTCGTTAGTATCTGAGCTTACTGGTGCTTATACTCGTTATTCTCATTGTTCTTTCCATTTTATGCTTATAGCTTTCCACTTCCTTCAAAATACAGGTGGCAGCGTAACATACTACAAACTTTTATGTACTGGCAGGTATGCGTCATTCTGTCATTTTCATTAGTATTTTCAGCTTCTTTTTCCTTGCAATTTCTAGATGAATGAGCTCTTTTGCTGAAAGCAATGTATGAAATTTCTAGATTTGTGCCTTCTTTGTTGTTTCTTTTTTCGACCTCTTTTGCATCTTAGTGATGACAGCAATTGTTGTTGGAGTGGAAGAGTTCAATTTTGTGATATAAAACAGCAAATATGAAACATATTTGTATTGTTGGTCATGCGCACTGTATTTTCAGTTACACCCATATGCTGCCAACGAATATCTTACCCAGCCCTTTATTAAATATGTTCATTCATATTTGAGAGTTTAAACTTGATGGAAGTTGCATGTGTCCCATCATGTAGTTACTATCCCTAATTTTCATTGACATGTATTTCAACTCTTGTGCAGCTATTGAAGCTTCTGTATCATGCTCCTGCTACTGCTGGTTACCATCAGAGCATGTGGGCTACTATTGGGAGGCATGTAAATCCTCTGGTTCAACGATATGCTCCATTCATGCATACTCCGATCTCCAGTATTCAACGATGGTGGTTAAGGTAGAACTGTAGAAGACAGCAGCAAGACATAGAACAGGATTCATGACAGCTAGGTTGGAAGTGCTTTTTCATATTTGTACTTTGTCCCAGACGACGAATATAAACAGATTAATTATAATTGTCTACTGAAACTAGACCTAGTAATAACCTTGGGAGCTAGCTACTTCCAATTTTTAACATTTTTACCCAAGGTGACTTGTCCCCTTGGTTATAAATTAATTCACCTTCCCATAATGTAATCTACTGTATTGTTTAAGAATGATTCACTGATAATGGGATTGAAGGGTCTTCTTTCGACTGGTCATGCATCACTCACGAAACAAAGGCTATCGTAAATATAGATCTCATTTTTTCAACCTGGGAAGCCAAGATAGTTTTCTCATATTTTTATTTTTTACTGACACTGCTTCCATCATAGGTGATTCTGTCTGGTTAAGGCCCTTTTATATGAAAAAGAACATACTCCCTCCTTATTTATTTGTTTGCCTTAATTTGATGACTTTTTTATTTTTTATGATTTTAAACTAAAGACACGTATACTGTGTCAAAATGTTTTTAAATTATATAGTCGTATGCATGTCACATGAAATGGTGAAATCAAAGTATATCAAATCAAGAAAAAGGAACATTAATTTGTAAGCAGACTAAAAAGAAAAGCAATAACGTAAGATTTGGTTTGCATGTAATCAGTTGGCATTCAGTGATTCACCAGTAAACTTTCCAACACTATAATTATGGCCAACGTCTGAAGAATAATAAACTGCATACTAAAAGCAAATCAACAAATCGCTCAGTTATCTTTGATAAAATAAAATGAATCGGTACTGTGCCCCGTAACTTCCTTTTATTATGTTAGTTTTTTTTTTTTGACAATTTTGTTAAATAATGTTGATTTTTCTATTTTCGGGTAGAAGTTGAAATTCATGAAATTCCGTTTGAGTAATAGAGAGAGAATTTTTCGGTCTTTAAAAGAGTATAATTAAAAAGGTAAAAGTGTATTTTCTCTAACAATTTAAGTTATTGGATAAGATAGTCATAAACAGATTTAAGTTCAAAATTTAAATTTTATGGGTTCAACCTTTCAAGTTTTTTGCCTTGAACGGTTGAGCCCATTATATTTTTAACGTTATAGGATCATGTATACTATTTGTTGGTGGAATTTTTATAGTATTTACATATAAATTTATGCTTCACATCAAAATACTGAATACGATGTTAGTACTCTACACCCTCCTTCTTTATACACACTTTAAGATAATATCAGAACAGGCAGAGGTGCTGAGTTTGAGCTCCACACCACCTATTATCCAAAAAAAAATCATTTTAAACTAAAAAAGAATCAAACCCGCACATGAAATATTATTTAAATAAATAAAAATATGTTTTTTCTAATAATTAATATTTTTAAATGAGGTAATCATACACTAAACATGAGGGTGTGTTTAAAATACATGCTATTTAAAGTAAGTTTCACAACTTACAGCCACGCATAATTATTGGCATTTTTTTAAAACTTAATTATATGATTGTATTAGTTATTCTAATCCTAAATAATAATAGAAAAAGATATTCTCATATGATATAGTATTAAATATGTATATCCTTTTTTATTTAGGATTAGAATAACTTAGGGCTTATATAATGGACCTTTGACCCAAGGTGAAACTTATTGTAGTGGGCTAGAAATAAGTAAAAGATCCGAATCCAACCCAAATTCGTATCCGGTTCAGCCTCAAATCCTTGCCGCGCTCTTACCCTCCCTTTTTTCCGAAGCGGACACAAACTTGTCTTTCCCCTTAGAAATCAAATTGTATGTTCTCTTTTTCTCTATATATATTTTCCTTGCCGTCTCCCTAATTATACCAAAACCCTAATCTTCGTTGAATGAATTATAATGGTAAAGAACGAATTTTGTTAATTGAATTATAATTATTTGTTTGGATATCATAGTTTTTGATGAACTTTTTTTTTTGCCCTACAAAATTTACGTTCTTAATTGCTTTATATATGATAATGGCTTGAATTGTGATTAGGTTTACTAATTTGCATGTGAGTGGTATGAATTACTATTTAATTATGAAAAACTTCCTTGAATTATGCAGTGGCATGCAAGTTGATCAGCATGACAATCATAGAATAGGGCTGAATTTTAGACTTAAGAATTCTATTGAATATTCCTTTTTAAAATTTCTTTATCTTGAATAACTTTTCTTGGTGATTAGTTGTTTAGTGTAATGGATCAATAATGGATACTAATTACTTGCACTGAACGTTCGAGTTAATTGGTCAGTTCTATGTGTAGTTACTCCCATTGTGTAGGAATTAGTCTATGTTTATCCAATGGAGATTGTTTAAGGTAATCTCACCATAGTTGTTGAATAGAACTTCACGTGGTTGGCGCCACCCCTTTACCAGGGCAGTGAGAGGATGAGCATTTAAACAAGAGAAAGTACTTCAAATGAAAATCTATATAGGATGTCCCGGGAATTTCAAAGGTGGAATTATTTTCTCCTGGTAAAAAGATATAAAGGTTCTAGACATATATATAATTTGGATAGGCACACACGCACACACATATAAGATTTTTATGGATTAATGCTTTTCAGAACTGTTGAGAAGATCTTTTTCTTTCTTGAATTTGCCATTGCTGGCACTTGAACAAAAAAAATTCTAACTCGCATGGCGTCAGTATCACTTCTGCAAGTAATATAAACACGTTTGTGTCAGCTGGTAAGTGTAGAAAGCTCCTAATTTTGTTGGCTTTTCAATTTTCATTGTAGGAGGAATGTTTAGAAAGCCAGATGAATTTGAACAGAGTTAATGTTGGGGTACCATTTAGTTCTGGAGGAACCTACTTATTCCAGGAGGCATCAGATCTCCTCCAGCTTAATACCACAGGTTCACAACAGCGTGAGAAACAAGATGATAATCAGATCGAGTGGACCAATGATCAAACAAGGGTTCCTGTGAATGGAATGATTGGAAATAGAATGTAAGTTCTAAATTTGTTTTTGTTTTTTCCATGGACAAAGTTGTTAAAACCTGGACATATGATATCATGTGAAGGATACACTTGCATAATTTTCTTAACTTTGGAAAACTATTTTCCTTTGCAGCAAGAGTTTTATGTGGAAAAGGAATTTGGACATGGGCAAGCAGATGTTCAACAATTTGGCTGACTTGAGTAGTCAGCCATCAGTAGATGCAGTTTGTAAGGTCTGTTTCTTTGGTGGTTATTATATTTAAGTCCGAGAAACATGTCAAATTCTCTTGTCACGTGATTCTTTAATTGGAATTTTTTTCGAGGATTCTTCATAGTCCATTGCTTTCTGAATGAATTCTTCATCACCAGCTAAGAGTTTGCTTTTGTTGGTTGACTAATGTTTAATTTTTGGTCTGAACTGCTTCATTGAGTTGAGCTCATTTGTTTTGAATTAAAACAGCAGGATCATGTGGGGGAGATACCTTCACGTGAATATCAAAACTTATTCCAGCAAGAAGCATATTATCCACAAGCATGGCAGGATGAAGCACTTTGTTGCAGTTCAAATTTGCAATCTGTACATCATGATCACTTAACGGCTTCTTGTATGACTGACAGCTTACTCCAAACAGGTGAGTTTTTGACAATTTTTGTAGCTTTGAAAGTGGCAAGTAGCTTTGCACCCTCACATGGATCTATCTTTTCTGTTTTCCTCTCTCTCTCTCTCTCTCTCTCTCTCTCTCATTTACGTGTGACATTTGATACAGCATTATCAGCTAATAAGCCAGGTGAATTGGGAGAAGTACTTTCCTCGGTCGGTGTGTCATATGTTTCCAAAGAGATTGTTGATTCTCCTGAGCCATTCTCATCTGTTACTGTATGTTCCGAAGGAGAATGGAATGCCAATAAGGAACCCTATGAAGATGGACTAACATATTCAGATAACGGTTTTCTAAGTATCTCCGAGTCAGTATCAAAAAGTCCAATTAAGCCGCAGTATTCCGATGAAGGTAATTTCTATTTCTTATGAACTTTTGTAATGTTTTAGTTCTTAAATGTACTTACATTCTCCACGACTTTTACTACTACTTTTTTTTTGTGTGCGTAGTCACTTATTATACTTGCTTTTTTTGCTTGATTTGGTCAGTTGAATTCAATCTCAGAAACTGTGGAAGATACCTGGAGACTAATCAGAATATTTATCATGACAACGTTCCAGCATTAAATGGACAAAGTGTAGATTCGTCTCATCTGAATCGTTGGCATTCAGAATCGGAAGTTAATTGGTTTTCTAAAGATTACACTTTGCCAACTGCAATGTCTTATCAGCTGCCTAATTCAAGATCATATGGGTATTTGGTGGAGCAAGATGCTACTATGAATAGTGTATCAAGACAAAGATCGAGTTTACCCAGTGTATTCCAGCCTTTCCCAGAGCAGTTATCTAGTATTCAGCAACGTGATTTTCATCAACTTCATACTGGTTCTTCAAATGGGTCTGACTGTGATGTTCATCCAATCGGATCTGCAAACCTTTCAAATTCAGATAATTTGTCTTTACATGATATTCTTGCTTTATACATCAATTACAATAGTGTAGTAGTAGATGCTGGGAGAATTCGAATTCCTTTTATGAATTACTTGCATTTAACTGTATGCAATGGAAAGAGATGTTGGTGTGATTGGAACTCAGCACTGATATCTCATTTTCAAAACTGTCAATATGCTGGCTGTGGGATGTGCAAGCCTGTCAGAGAGCTGCATCCAACAGATGTTAAGGAGTCAGACAAAAATATGGTACCGATTCTCCATGATGAGGAATGTAGTGGCTTTAGATCTTCTATCAATGAAGCTGCTTTGCCACCATCAAAGCGGAAGAGGGTGGAAAATCTCCCTGTGCTTCAATGTGGGTCTTCCAATGCTGATTCTGGCAATCAGCAGTCCCCTGCTGCTGCTGGACATTTATCATTAGGGCAGTTCTTTGAAAGTCCTATTTGCAGCAAGAAGAATAAAACAGAGATCAGTAACGAAATTGCCAGCTGTGTGGAGGACCAGAATACAGCTGGTGAATCTTGCAATCTTGCCAACATCGACATCTTGCATGTTGCCAATGGTTCTTTTTCCTCTACAGAGCTCACTAATGATTGTGGACTGCAGAAGACAGTGCATACATGCACTAGTGGAACAGATTATAATGAGATTGACAGTTCTTCCCAGAAGAGCTTAGATAGGTTGTCTTTTCTTCCTATAGAGCCTACTGATGATCAACAACAGGAGTTACAAAGTGCATCTAAGTATGACCAGACCACTTCATCTGCAAGAAGCGATTTAACTGAACCAAAAGCTGATTATCAGATGGAAATGAGATCAGAAGATCCAAAGAGGCTGGGTATTTCATTGACAGACTATTTCACCATTGAGCAGTTGAAGGATCATATCCACAATCTCAGTCAATATAATCAGGTTTGAAATATAACATAGAGTTCATATATGTTCAGTGTTTTTCTCTCATATCAAAACTAAAGAAGACTTAAAGAGTAACAAAATTCAGAAGAATTTGATAGATTATTGTTTGAGCTGGTCTGACTGCTGGGTAAAATTTTCTTCAACTTGTTTATTTTGTGATAATATTTTAGTGGTACAATTTATGTATAATTTCTTGTTCTCTTTTATGGTCATCACTCTTATTGTGCTGGTATAAGGTATCAATAATGAATTAGAAGTCGCACATTGGTAGAGATATGTAAAGAAGTGTCTCACATTTATGCATAAATGAGTTCACAAACCTTCTCGAACTATAAGTTTTTGCACTTGCATTAGCACATACTGTAGAGATAGCTTAAGTAAAAGAAGCACAACTTAAAGACATTTCTTAGCATTTCCAGTATTGGTTACTGTCCTATTAAATTCATGGAGAAGTCCTCCTTAGCAAGGCAAATATCCTTGCAGAAAAAAAAGAATTAGAAAAGGGACCTTTCTTCCATTTTGGTCAGTTGGGGTAGGGGGTGGGGGGGAGGGGATCTAAAAGATTGCACACATTGTGGGGCTTGCAGAAATATAATTAGTTATTTGAAACTTACTGAAGTACATGCATTAGGATAAAGGTATT